>PVIW01001477.1:211018-294848 GCA_004026585.1 Noctilio leporinus | reverse complement strand
CTTTTATGCATATAATTGTGAAAATTCAGCACAGCTTGAAAATATTACATCACAATTTATAAAATGTTCCAGATACTAGTATTTTTCCATGAAGCTCAGGGAGTTCATCTACACGATTTATGACTGTGACTGTGGGGGCTGTGTTGGTGCCTTTGTTCCCTCTGTGTGTCTCTTTTATATAACTTATCTATGTACAATAAGGCAACATTAACAGGGAGTATAGGCAGTGATTAAGAGCACACAGACATTAAGACATGGGTTTAAATCTCAGTCATCTCATTTACTAGCTGTGTGACCTTGGGCAAGTAACTTAGCTTTTCTGTTTCTCAGCTTCCACATTTGCAAAATGAGAATAAAAAATAGTGATGATAATAGTGTTTTTCTTGTTGTGATGAAGATTAAGTAAGTTCCTATGTAAAGTGCTTAGAAGAGTATCTGGGACATAGAGCCATGTACGTATTTGCTATTATTGTTTATGTTAATGTACTTGAGCTTCAAACTCATGTTTTGCTTTTCATGTTTCTATCTGGGCCTCTGTTTCATGGCTCTATTTCTGGCCCCTCTCTGTCAAATGTCTGTCTCTGTAAACCTGCGTTTCCGTGTGATCATGGGAATGTTCACATTTCTCTTTGAATATTTCATGGATGCTCTACATCCTGGTAGCATATGTGTGACTATCTGTTTGTTACCTTCTGTCTTTATCTCCTCCACTTCCCTCACGGTTTTGTCCTCTGGGTTTCACTTTTATGTGCCCATCTCTTTTCTTTTTCTTCTTTGATTCCTGCCATGTCCATCTGTAGTTTGTTCGTTTGTTTGTTTCTGGGTTTCTCTACAGGTATTTTGCTCTTTCTCTTTCACCTTTCCACATCTCATCTGTAGTTACCCATAATATACATACTAACAATTAAAAATATTGTCTGAGCCCTGGCTGGTGGCTCAGTAGATAAGGTGCTGGCCTGCGAACTCAAAGGGCTCTGGTTTGATTCCCAGTCAGTGCACATAAGCAGGTTGCAAGCCAGGTTTCCAGCCAGGTCTGTAGGTGAAGGCAGGTGAAAGGCAACCATACATTGATGTTTCTCTCCCTCGCTGTCCCCCTCCCTTCTTCTTTCTCTAAAAATAATAAATAAAATCTTTAAAAATAAATAAAAATATCTGAATTCATGAAATAGTTTGTGTTCTTTTCAAAGGTTTAGAACCTCATGAATACAACAGATTCTTTTGTTCTCTGCTTATACAACCTTGGATTGATTTTCGTCCCTTGCGGTTCAGTGACCCTTCATACAGAAAAGATCCCTCTTTGTTCCTGACCTTTCCTTCTTAAATACAGTTAACCAACCATTAACCACCATTATTGCTTTACTCTGAAGCCTTTTTCCATTTTCTGCTTCTCTAAATTATGCTGCTCCAGGCACATGATGAGAAGTGGGGCCAGGGTCTTGCCCAGTGCCTAGAACACAGAATGCTCTTGGTAAATACTGGTGAAAGTAATGAATTCTACTGGGGAATGTTGAGGGTTAGCGGGGAAACTGAGAAGAGCTTGTACCTCCACCCCATTGTCTTATCTCTTAGCAGCTTTTGTTTTGCCCTTATTCTTGTTCTTTCACTTCCTGTTAGATAGATCTCAAATCTCCCCCATCCCCACACCACCCCTGCCCTTTTCACTCCAAAATCATTTCCTTAGTATGGGCCCTTTTTACCTTAAATTAGGTGAACTCCACAATAGATGCTGGCTACCAGAAGTTATCCTTCTCTCTGGTCTCCTTTGGCTACCACCCATTCTCCATTATCCAAGTGATCATTCCCAAACACAGGTTTACTCATTCATTAAATAAATATTTATCCCATGCTGTTTATATGTGGGGCACTGTATAGCACCTTCATAAAACCTCCCACTTTTCCCCAGGTGGGTTGACGTATCCCTCCCTTGTGATCTTATCATAACCTCTCCATACCTTAAACCAATATGTTAAATGACATTGAAAAACTGGTTACATGTTGTGTCTATCTTTCCTAATGCTGGTAAGCTCCTGGAGGCAGGGCCCATCCACATTTTATTCATATTGGTATTTAATAATTTGTGAGTTGTAATTCTCATGACTTTATGGTCATTACTCAGTAGGTGCTCAGTAATTATGTGCTGAATTGTTCTGTGTCTTATTTCTAGTGCTGTACCTTGAAGGTACAAAAGTTAAATCTAACTCCTTCTAAGTCTGTATAGTATTGGAATATAGCTATTGATTCCCCTCGAATCTTTTCTTTTCTGGTCTGGGCTTTATCAGATCTTTATCTGTCATGGATTTCGGTTCTTCTACTAATGTAGATGTTCCCTCCTGACAGACCCTGGTTTATTAATATACTTTTGGAAGCAAAGTTTCCACAACAGACTCAAGCTTCCAAAAGTAGAAAATGTCTCTCTCCGTACTTCTTCTAGCCACTACTCTTTTAATTATATTGTTTCAGGTCACATTTGAAATTTAGTAAGCCAGTGCAATTGGCTGGGATATAGCACATGAATTAAAGCCTACAAACCTTGCTCACTCTTTATCTTCCCCCTGCCCCTAAACTGCAGAGCTGCCCACACAGGCCTACCTGCAAGGAACACACACTCACCCAGGGTCTAGTAATCACTGGGGCCTAGTCATTGTGCATGGAGTCTGCCTGGTGTGCAGCATGGTGTGCTAGCAAGCACTACATGATAGAAAAGGCACTTTGTGCCCATAGAACACTTATGCTTTATTTTTAAGTGTGTTTCCAATGATGAACTTGAGGATTCTAGAACAATCTATTGGGCAGTCAGATGGGGTGGTTCAAACAGTAACATTGTAGGGAACAGTGCACACAGTGGTGCTTTGTAATGCATCAACTGAGAGTGGGCTTTGGAGTAAGGGTTTGATTCCTAGGTTTGAATCTTGGCTTCACCACTTATTATCTGATAATTTGCAGATATATTACCCAAAAGACATATTAACAAGAGAAACACAGAAGTTTATTGACACACCGACCTCATGTATACATGGAAAGTAGGGAACTCCCCAAGGTGGCTTAAGGCTCAGATTTCAATACCATCCTAATAGTTTAAGAGGAAGAGGGGAAGAGTTGGTTTTCAGACAAGAGTAAATGACTATTAGGAAAGATGAGGGTCCTTGGAAGGACAGATGAGGGTCCTTGGGAGATATGATAGTTTGTGGTAGTCTGTCTGGCTGTGGCATCCACTTCTGATATGCTCTCCTGTGACCAGAGCCCATCCTCCCCAGTTGATGAGACTGTTAGCAGGGGATCTATGACAAATGAGTTTCTCTGGGAGGATCTGTATTCAGGCAGACAGGACAAGTTCAGAGAAAAGCTCTCTTTTTTTGCATTTTCTCTTTTCTTAATGCCTAGGCTCAGAATGGTCAACACAACAAGTGGCATATTTGGGGGTGGATGGCATATCCTGCTAACGTTAAAAATCATCCTTGTAAACCTTTCTATTTTCTTCCTTACTAGATTATATACACCACAAAGGCGTAGGCTGTATTTTATTCACCAATGTATAGACAGCACATCTCACAGTGCTAAAAAAATATGAATGAATGCATGAAAGATGTGATATGTTTGAGACCTTACTTACCTTTTATAAGCCTGAGTTGTTCTAAATTGTAAAATGAGTGTCAATTGTACCTACTTTGTAGGGTTATTGTAGGGCTTAAATGAAATAATGTATGTAAAGTGCTTAGCACCTAGAGATAACACACTAAAAAAAAAAATATTTGATGTTATTACTGGCCAATCAATGAATTATATAAGACAGAAAAAAGGCAAAATGGGGGTCATCAGCAGGAGAGGGGTAGTTGGTGTATTGCTTGGCCTATATGTTGTGGTTTTGCTAAAGAAAAAGAAATTTGACTATTTTAGAAATAGGGTTATAACCAAGTCCCATGAATCTCTGAAGGTGCTTATTTTAAAACTCCTTTTCCTAGGAACATTGTTATAATCCTAGAGAATGGGTTCCCCCAAAAGGTGGCTCTTTAATACTTAGAAAGTTTCTGTAATGTAACCTCTGCCTCACCCTTAACTGCCCCTCAGCTCATTAGAGAGTCTTAGAGAGTTTGATAAACAGGAGAGAGGCCTGTGAGCCCTGGGCCGGGGCAGTTAGGTTATTAATATTCAGAGTGTCCTATAGTGTGTTGCACACTGTAAGCCTTATGCAGTTATTAATATTTTATGGAACTCCAGGAAGCATCCCATTTAGAACTAAGAAAGGATTTTGACTTGAGACTTGAAATGAATCAAGAAAACAAAACAAAAAATAAAAACAAAGGAAAGAGCACCTATGGGGTAAAAGAGAAAGGAATTTTCACAATATTAACAAAAAGTCCCTTTTACAAAAGTGGACTTATTAGACCAACTGTGATACAAAGACGACTTGGCACATTTTCAGATTTCATCTTTATAGATCAAGGCTAAACACATTAAGCCAGATCCATAGTTCAAACTCACCTTAATCTCCTTACCAAATGTAAAATTGGCCATTCTTTTAATGTTCTTTTCAGAGCATGCTTTCTCATTTTTGCCATATGGATATGCTGAGGATCCAAATCTTTACATTCTGCTTTCCTTTTTATTAACAGACCTGTCTTCAGCTCATTTCTTTCTCTCTTTCATTTTATTGAGAGCAATTAGGAGGAATGAAGCCTCTTCTTCAACAGTTTGCTTAGAAACCTCCTCAATTAAGTATTCAGTTTTATTGCTCACAAGTTCCACCTTCCCAAAACACTAGCATTGTAATGCAATTCAGCCAAGTTCTTTTTTTTTTTTAAAGATTTTATTCATTATTTTCAGAGAGGGGACGGGAGAGAGGCAGAGAGGGTGAAAGACAGTGTGATTGCCTTTCACCTGCCTCCAGCTACAGACCTGGCTGGAGACCTGGCCTGCAACCTGGTTATGTGTCCTAGCTGGGGAATTGAACCAGTGACCTTTCGGTTTACAGGCCAGTGCCTATCCACTGTGCTACCAGCTAGGGCCAGCCAAGTTCTTTACCATTTTACAAGGAGGATCACCTTTTCTCTATGGTTCAATAACATGTTCCTTATTTTTGTATGACACCTCATCAGAGTAGCCTTTCTCATCTACATATCTACCAGTGTGTTTTCTGCTCAAGATCACTTAGGTTTTCTCTAAGAGGATGGAAGCCACCCTGGCTGGTGTGGCTTAGTGGATTGGCACCGGCCTGTGAACCCAAAGGTCACTGGTTCGATTCCCAGCCAGGGCACATAACCAGGTTGCAAGCTAGGTCTCCAGCCAGGTTCATAGCTGGAGGCAGGTGAAAGGCAACCATACGTTGATGTCTCTCTCCCTTCCTTCCTCTCTCCCTGCCACTCTCTCTGAAAATAAAGAGTAAAATCTAAAAAAAAAGAAGATGGAAGGCTTGCCCACAGCTCTTATCTTTTCTTTCTGAGCTGTCACCAGAATTGCCTTTAAAGTTCTTTTCATGATTACCTAGGTCTTTTCTAGTATGCATGTAAAACTCTTCCAATTTCTACTTAATACCCAGCTCCAAAGCCACTTCCACATTTTTGTTATTTATTATAGCAGCACCCACACTTCACCACACCAATATTTCTTAGTTAGGGTTTTATGGGGTAACTGAACCACTTATATATGTACAGATATACAGAAAGAGATTTATTATTAGAGGTTGGCTAATGCAATTATTGAAACTAAGTCCTATTATCTGCCATCTGCAAGCTGACGACCCAGAAATGGTGCTGCTGTAAGTTCCAGGCTGAGTTTGAAGGCCCAAGAACTGGAGGGCCAATGGTGTAAGCCCCAGCCTGAGTCTGAAGACCTGAGAACAAGGAGTACCAATGACCAAGGACAGAGAAGATGGATGTCCTAGCTCAAGCAAAGAGCAAGTTTGACCTCCTCTACATTTTGTTGTGTTCAGGCCCTCAATGGATAGGATGATGCCCACCCACATTGGTGGGGAAATCTTAACCCCGGCTACTCATTTAAATGCTAATCTCCTAGAAACACACTCACAGACACACTGAGAACTAATGCCTATCAGCTATGTGGACATTGACTTGGCTCAGTCAAGTTGACATGAAATTAACTATCACGCTTAGTTAACAGTGTGTCCTTCATTTCTTAATGTGTCCTGCTCTTTTCACACAAGAGAGGGGGAATTGCCAGGTTCATTATTATGAATATATCTAGTCACCAGGAATCAGAATTGACTTTTTGGGGGGATGATGGGAAATTGAATAAAGGATAAAATTACGTTTTGTCTTGTTTGTTATGAGTAGCTCAGCTTTATACTAACACTGGTTTTTACAGTGGTCTCTACCACATGGATGAGCTGGGAAGTGACAGAGTATATACATCTATAATTGTGCCACTGAAAGAAAGGCTTAAAAAGTCCCATTAATTAGTGAAACAAGGCAGGCTTCAGAAATAACACTCTGAGTAACTATTCTGCTATTTGTTTTCTGGGAGGTTATTGTGAGTGATTAGGCATTTAACTTTGATTTTTAATAGTGATTTCTGTATAAGTACAAGGAAGATGGCCAACCCAAACTCTGGTACATCCATGCAATGGAATACTCCTCTAACAATAAACAGGAACAAATTACTGATATATACAAAAACATGAATTACAAAACCATATATCTTTCTCAAAAGCATACTTATTATATGATTCTGTTTATATAGATTCTAGAACATACAAAACTAATCTTTGGTGAATTAAAATAATCACAAATTTGGTTGCCTCAAAATGAGGGAGAGCTGACAATAGACTGGGAAGGGGTATCTGGTGGATAGTAATATTCTGTATTTTGATACAGGGGATTGGGTAACAGGATTATATGTACCTCTCAAAATTCATCAAGTGTACTTATGATTTTATTATATGTAAATTTTACTCCAGCATATAAACAAAATGATGATATACATGCTGTAATGTTTAGGAGTAAAGTATACTGATCTCTACAATTCCCTTTGAAGTGTAATAACTACATCAATGGATTTATAGATAAACACACAATAAGACAAACAGAGTAAAAAGTTAATTGTACAGTGTAGCTGGTGGTTATTCAAGTGCACATTGTCCAGTTCTTTCACCTTAAGTGTAGACTGGAAAATTTTATAATACAATGTTAAAATATAATTTCAGAGCAAAACATATTGATATTAAAAACTGCAAAGGATAATCTGGTTAGAGTTTTTTTGGTGTTATAATATTCTTTTAAGCACTGACTATCCTTAGAGAAATGAAATTAGTAGTCAAAGCTAAATGAGAATTTATTCCATTACTTTTCTCAGAATATAGCCTAAAAGAGACATTTAAAATTATAAACACATAAGGATTTTTCTTTTTTTTTCCAATTACAATTTATATTCAATATTATTCTATATTAGCTTCAGGTGTACAGCATAGTGGTTAGACAATCATGTACTTTATAAAGTGAAACCCCCAGTATTTCAAGCACCCACCTGGCACCATGCACAGTTATCACAGTATTATTGACTATATTCCCTACACTGTACTTTACAGCACCATGACTGTTTTGTGACTACCAATTTCTTCTTCTCAATCCCTTCATCCTTTTCACCCAGTTCCCTGAATCCCTTCCCCTCTGGCAACCATCAAAATGTTCTCTGAATCTTTGAACCTGTTTTAATTTTGCTTGTTCATTTGTTCTGTTCTTGAGATTCCACATGTAAGTGAAATCATAAAACACATAGGGTTTCTGAGCTTGCCATATGTCATATGAGTGCTCATAAAATTAAATTTATAATTAAAAGCTACGTGCATATACATAGTATCATGTTTTGACTGTACATTTCATTTTCAGATTTTTCTTTTTCTAATCTCTATGCTCTGAAATACAAGGAGGGATAATAAGCAAGTGATAGGGATCAGTTAAGAAGAATGTGCTATTTTAATAACTTTACTGATAAGAAGTATTGTTGAAAATCTTGATTTTAAGGTACAAATAATACCACAGCACTGACTTTTTTTACCTTGAGAATTATGGAATTCAGGAGGCCTGGATTATAATTCAAAGTGACTATGACAGATTCGAGCATTGTATTTTTTCAAAGGAACATGTACAAAAGTGTACTATACCCTTCAGGACCAAAAAGCCATAAAAACATGATGAATCTAGGTGTTCAGCTCACTGAATTATCACTGTCCCTTGTGCGATGATTGGATCCAGCATTCATACTTAAATAATATGGAGAAATAAGTTAACTTATAAAGAGAAATAAAATGACTAAAATTACATAAACTGCTCCTTTGAGGGAAATCTTAGGAAAGAGGAAATTCTGGAAAATTCTTCAAGATGGTAAAGGTCCAAGTTTTGCTTGCTTACCATTTTTAGTTGCATGCAGTATTTTTCTGAGAGTCTCTGAAAAGGTAACACAGGAAATGGGTTTAAGTTAAGTACTAGTTAGGTTGTGCAAATAGAAGAATCTCTTAATTTCAAGGTTGATTAAAATCTGGAAAAAATATGTCTATTTTTTTCCCACACCATTCCAATAGGCAACATCTATTAAATATATTTTGAAAATTATCCATACGCAGAGAGAAAGTATTCATGGGTGAATACCTAGACCTGTTCTAAGTCTTTTTATTTTATAGAGAATGTTTTATTTTCTAGAGAATGTTTCTAAGTCTTCTTATTTTATAGGTAACATAGACCGAATCTGTCAAGGTCACTTTGAATTATAGTAAACATTCCCTATAAAATAAAAAGACTTAGAATTTTTTCTTAACCATATATCATGCATCCTTCCTAGTTGGTATGTAAGTACTACACACTTACTGTAATGTTCTCCAGCTCCTTCTATGCTGTTACAAATAGTAAACTTCTCTTCCTTTTTTATGGCCAAGTTCTATTCCATTGTGTCAATGTCCTATAGATGTTTTATCCACTCAATTACTGATAGACACTTGGGCTGCTTCCATTGTAAATAACACTGCAATGGACACAGGGTTCCTTATGTTCTTTCAAGTTGGTGTTTTGGGTTCCTTCAGATATATTCCCAGAAGTGGAATCACTAGGTCAAAAGGCAGATCCAGTTTTACTTTTTTGAGGTGTCTCCATACCCACAGTGGCTGCAATAGTCTGCATTCCCAGCACATGCACTAGGGCACTAAGGTTGCTCTCTCCCCACATCCTCACCTGCACTTGCTGTTTGTTGTTTTATTGATGATGGCCATTCTGACAGGTGTGACATGGTATCTCATTGTGATTTTAATTTGCATTTCTCTGATGATTAGTGACATAAAGCATATTTTCATATGTCTACTGGCCATTTGTATGTCTTCATCAGAGAAGTGTCTATTCAGGTCCTTTCCCCATTTTTCAAGTGAGTTATTCGTCTTTTTGGTGTTAAGTTTTATAAGTTCTATACATTTTGGGTATTAACCTTTTATTAGGTGTATCAATGAATATGTTCTTCCATTCTGTGGGTTGGCTTTTTATTTTGTTGATATTTCCTTTGCTGTACAGAAACTTGTTAATTTGATGTAACCTCATTTGTCTATTTTTGTTTATTTCCCTTGCCAGGGGAGATATATCCCATACAAAATTTCTATGAGCAATCTCTGAGATTTTGCTGCCCATGTTTTCTTCTAGGATTTTTATGGATTCTGGTCTAACATTTAAGGCTTTAATCCTTTTTGAATTTATTTTTGTGTTTGGTAAAGGAAGGTGGTTTAGTTTCTATTTTTTTGCACATACCTGACCAATTTTTCCAACACGATTTATTGAATAAACTATCTAGCTCATTATATGTGCTTGCTTCCTCTCTCAAATATTAATTGACTATAAAGGTTTGGGTTTATTTCTGGGCTTTTTATTCTGTTCCATTGATCTAGGTGTCTGTTTTTATACAAGCACCATGCTGTTTTGATGACTATGGCCTTATAGGATAGTTGGATATTAGGGAGTATTGCTTCTCCCAACTTGTTCTTCTTTCTCAGAATAACGGTTATGTGAGGCCTTTTGTAGCTCCATACACATTTTTGAAATATTTGTTCTAGTTCTGTGAAACATGTCATTGGAATCGTGATAGGAATTGCATTGAATCTATAGATTGCTTTTAGTAGTATGGACAGTTTAATGATGTTAATTCTTCCTATCTATGGATACAGTATGTGCTTCCACTTATTTGCATCTTCTTCAATTTCTTAGTTTAGTATCTTATAATTTTCCAAGTACAGGTCTTTTACATTATTGCTTAGGCTTCTTCCTAGGAATTTTATTCTTTATGAAGCAAATATAAATGAAATTGTTTTCTTAATTTCCCTTTCTGTTAGTTATTATTGGCATCTAATAATGCAACTGATTTCTGAATATTAATTTTGTATCCTGGTACTTTGTTGAATTCATTTATCAGTTCTAGTAGTTATTTGGTGGGATCTTTGGGGTTCTCCATGTGCAGTATCATGTCATCTATAAATAAAACAGTTTTACTTATTCCTTTACAATTTGTATACTTTTTATTTCTTCTTCTTTTGTCTGATTGCTATGGTTAGGACTTTACAGGCGAAATAACAGGTGAAAGCAGACATTCCTGTCTTGTTCCTGATCTTACAGGGAATGCTTGTAGTTTTTGCTCTTTTAGTATGATGCTGGCAGTGCAGTGGGTTTATCATATATTTATTAGCTTTAGGTAGGGTCCCTTTTTGTTTGTTTCTTTGTTTAAAGATTACTTTTTAAAGTAATATCAGTTGCAATATTACCAAACAGATGCACAAATACATTTACACACATACAGATTTTTACACCTACGTCTTAGAGGGAGCCCCCCAGCCAGTGAAGTTTCCCTCCAACACTTTAGCTGCCACTCATGGGAGTCCAGCCAGCCCTCTCACATCTCCTCTGCACTCCCTACCAGTTACATTGCAGTGACATGGTTTCTTCTGTCTATTCTTGGTTATAAGGCTCCTCTCCAGATAGTATTTAGTTGGTTATTCTGGATGATTTCTCTAAAATTTAGTTGTAATTCTAGATTGGTCCTGGGAGGAGGTTACTGTAGCTTCTACTTATTCCTTCACCATCTTGGGTCTGTAATAATTATCAATAGATGCCATGGGATCCACATCCCTGCAGAATTATGTAAATGTAATATAAAGTCCCTGTGGTTCTACTTCATTTGCCAGAGGGTAGAGGCAAACTCAGCCAAGCTCTGTAAGGATTTACTTGGGTCTTTATTCTAATGATAATGTTTCACTCCACAGTAATAATTTTGAAATAGAGCTTAGTACAATGTTACATTATTTCTGAGCTTTATATAAGGAGTGGCAACTTCAAATTTGTTTTACTTATAAATTCACTGTGGTAATGCATAGCAATGTGACTACAATTAACAATGCTGCATTGTATACTTGAAATCTGCTAAGAGGGTAGATCTTAGTGTTCACAAAAAAAGAAAAAAGAAAAAGTAACTATATGAGGTGATAGATATATTAATTAACTTGACTATGGTGATTATTTCACAGTGTATGTGTGTATCAAAACATGAAGTTATAGATACTTTAAATGCAATTTGTATTTGTGAATTATGCCTCTAGAGATAAAAAATGATTCTTTTCATTGGATTTGTCTCATAGTAACTGATTGCATATTGCATATTGATGACTATTAGTAACATTGTTCTTAAGTTATTTCAATTTATTTCTATACTTTATAATTGTTATAAAATAATTATAATGTATTCTGTTATTTTTCTCTTTAATTTTATAACATTATTATCAGGAGGAAATTTTTATATTTAAACTATGTTAATGAGTATTTTCTGTTCATAAGAGGGTCCCTACCCATGTTTAAGTCTGTTTGATTTTCTTTGCTATTTTATGCTACCAACTCACTGTTTCACCACCCAGGATCAGTTAGAATGAAATGAAATTAAAATGTCATCTTTGTGAATGATTTCTCTTCCTCCTGAAAGTCAATATGGCAAAATCCTCTTTTTCATTTCCCATGTAGTCTCTATTTTTTGTTTCTGAATCTTACTCCATGGCTCACTTTTACTCTTAATTCTTTTTTGCAGAGCAAAACTTGCTTCCTGTTGTGATGCTGCCCAAAACTTCATTGTTTCTCAAAATAACACTCCAGTTGGAACTAACATGAGCTACGAGGTGGAAAGTAAAAATGAAATCCTAATTAGAAAAACCATTTTTAATATGTTTCCAGTGGTGAGTAAAGCTTTATTGTGGTTTATTTGTATCATCCTTCCAGTTGAATTTTCTCTCACTTCAAGTCATAAGGTATAATGTGGAGTTAATTAATTAAAATACCATACTCTGTTGTATAAGATATGTATAGCAGTCAATTTTTAAAAGGTAATTTTGAATGCATGGTGGCTCTACAAGGGGCGGTATTTATATCTTAAATGATAAGTTCTCTTGCTTCTCAAGCCTCCATGACTCATTCTTGAATGAGATAAGGTTCCTGGGCTTTCCATGTAGTAATTACCAGGACTTGGGAAGATGACTCTTTTTCACCTGGAATAGGATTGTTCTAATTATCAGTTTGGGTGACTGAGTCAGTTCCTTCACGAAGAACTGTGTATGGGTTTATGCAATTAATCTTTGGGAAGTAAATATGTAAGACATTTTGGTCACTAGATTTATAACCCCCATAGATGGAGTTTTGCCTCCTGTGTTTACTGATCTATTGCAAGCTCCTAGAACACTTCCTACTCACTATGTGCACCCATTGAAGATTGGTTAAATAAACTAGTGAGTAATGATACAGTATCATTACAAAAAGAAAGCTGTCCCTTAATATAAATCCAAAACTGGGGAAAATTTTGTCATGAAGAACTTTTCATTGTGTAGAGACACATACTCTCAGGGATTTTTTGTAATTGATTTGATTTAAACAATTAGGCCAAGTCAATATGGTCAAAATGGGATCACTTTCTATATGTAATTTACCAACTATAAACTATTAGATTCTTACAATTAAGTTTTTGAACCTTTCACTTCTTCCAACTAATTTATTGTTAGTCATGTAAGTTGCTCCAATTTTTAAAAAATATTACAACTCAAAGGAAGAACAATTTGCTGGGAAGGAGTGAAAATAAAAAGAAAATAGAAAAAATATTGCACAATTTCTGGAAGAAAAGGCAGGCAAAAATAACTCACAAAGCATTCTAAAATACCCTCATGGTGCATTGAAATACCAATAATTGGAAGTATAATAACTAAAAATATTTATATTCCCTATCAAGAACAACCGTGGAGCGTTCTACAATGAGCAACCCTTTCACACATGCAATTTTTGCAAGTGTTTTTCTTGCATCAGACTGAGTAGAACAAAGGAGCAGCAGGTATTTTCTTTTGCTTCTAATTGGCATCTTGAAAAGAATAACTTACCTGAGAGGCTGAATAATTCTGTATGCAAGTAACAACACTGAATTCCCAAATTTATCCTACTTTTTAAAAATTGGTTGGGGGGAGAAAATTATGAAGTCAATCCAGTAGCAATTGCAAAGTTAGGAAACATTTCTGTGTCACTTAAACATTCCTGGTTCCATGGATGTGTCTTCTGGGGAGATGACCTCTTTCCTACCTTGCTTCCTACATGCCCACCCTGCTCCGTTCTGCTCTGCACTCAGTTCAGTACTGCTGGGCAACACAGCAAGACGCCACAATAGATGCTTTTGATTAAATGCGGTGAAGTCACTTTCTCCAAAAACTTTGCTAAGTAACTTGCAAGGGAAAACAACAAAGCTGGTTTTCAATCAGACTGAGCAGTGTATAGACACTGGAGTTGCACAAATTTACATTTTCTTAGGAGGTTTATTTTAGGGGATTTTGGTGCTTATAATTTATTTAAACTCTTACTCAATGCTGAGATCAAAGCATATGGATATTTTGCCCCAGTTGACCAAAAAGCCAGAGAAAAACATACATTATTTTGACTGCTTAATTGAAGATATGCTTCCCTCAGTAATATTTTCTATTGTGCCATAAAGAGCATATTTGCATTCTACTCTATCTCTAAAATTCAGAATTCTTTGTGGTACCCGTTAGTAAGCACTGTCTGAAAATATCTTGAGCTAGAAGTTCAGTGACTAGAAATTCCTTGAGACATTTGGGAACCATTCATGTTATTAGCCAGGCAATCGGCTAGGCATTGCAAATATAAAGAAAAATAAGGCATGTACTTAACATTTTATGCATTGAATGCGAGGAGCTGCTTAATGTGTATGGATTAAGAGCATGGACTCTGGTGTGAATTGCTAGGGTTTGAATCCCAGCTCAGCCATATTCTAGCTTTAACTCCTGCCTCCAGTTTTCTGTCCATAAAACGCTGGTAAGGTTCTTGTGTGGACTAAATGCCTTAGTAAGTTATGCACTTGGTTGCCTTGCCTGTTATGGACTATATAATTTTTAACTTTTAAAGACAAATCTACAAGTGCTGAAATCGAGTTCTCTTTATTTGTTAGGCATCTCCCAGGTGCACCAGCAGGAGCATTTAATGTCATAGTGATTCAGGGGTCTGCTGGGCTGCGCGCAGCCACATTGGCCCTGGGTGTTTCTAGTAATGTTGGCAGATTGGCTTTGGGGAGTTGGGTGTCCTAGTATTTTCCATCATGGCCGATTTTAATTTACCAATAGTTTAACAACCATCTTACAAAAAATTCCTGACTGTTTATTTACCATTTGACTCTCCCAAACTGTTCCCAGGCAGGCTTCGGCACAATGTTGGAGCTGCACCAGGGTGGGACTTTGAGCCACCAAGCACTTGTTTAATACTCACTACATACATTGCACTGGGCTAGGCCTGCAGTGAAAGAGGATGAGCAATTAAAAGTAATAAACACTCTCTGCCTTGAGGACTTACACTCCAATTCTAGAGGAAAAATAGGTGAATCGGGACCCTGTCACTGAAGAATATGAGCTGGCACCGCTGCTGCTGGTCAAGGTCATGTCACTCCTTCTGGGAAAGTGACCCATGAAGGAAAAATGTGGCGTTGAACTGAAGAGTTATGTTTCAGGCTGGGGAGGAGTTGGGGAGGAGTTCAGAGTAGGCAAGTTAGATCCTTGGGAAAAATGTAAAAGATTCAGGCCTGGGATCGTACTTGGACATATGTCACCGCAGAGTGAGTAGGCCTCCCTGAAACACAGTGGCTGATCGTTTGCAGAGATGGCAGGCATAAATCTCCTATCGTAATGGAGCCTGAAGGTCTAAGTATTTCAGAAGCAGGGAAAGTTTGCTAAATTAGCTATTAATTTTAGTTCCCAGAATAGAAAATTTTACCTTACTTTGCAATTGTTTTTTTCTTCTCTTTGCTGAAAATGTTCCTGTGGGTAAGGCACAATGTAGGATTTTTGCCATTCTCATTTTATTATGTGATGTAAACTGCATTATATTTTATACATAAATACATTACATTTTGTATTATTATATTAATTGTATATGATGTGCAGCATATGTCTTTCCAGGAAATAACAGGTTTGGAAGATTATTTTAAGTCATGGGTTGATCAACATGATACAGTATTGCTACTTCTCTTTTTCTTTCCTCAGCATGTACAAAAATTAAGGTACTTGAATTAGGTTAATGATGTTTATGGTTCAAAACTAAAGCTATTTTATGGTAGTTTTTTACTTTTTTCTGCTAGTCGCAGCCTTTTGTGGAGCACCCTTACAATCAATGTGCAGTGGTTGGAAATGGGGGGATTCTGAATAAGTCTCTCTGTGGAGCTGAGATAGATAAATCCGACTTTGTTTTCAGGTAAGACCTGTTCAGCTGGTTTCTTTGAACCAAAGGTCAGTTGGATATTTTACAGGGTTGGTATAAAGATACTGTGTAAATTTTGACCTTTGAGCTGTGTTGTGTAAGTTTACTAGTTATTTTGGTAGGCTTTCCTGCAGTGTTAAATGGATCATTAGTTCCTCTGAATGTGGGTACCAGAAAGAGAAAAATGTGCTGTGATCATTTACTTTTCAGAGGTCTGGGTGAAATTGTGGCATAAGAGGGTTGCATCGCAGGACCTATCAGCGCCTTCAGGGCGCTAAGCATAGCATGGCTCCCTGAGAGGACTCTGCAAGGCAACATTTCCCAGGTGCACCTGACCTTGTAAACATTTTTTTTAAAGAACATTTCCAGGGAGTTTCATTCTCAGATAATACTTGGGAAAATGCTGAACTAAGCACTGCTCAGCTATGTAGCATCATTGAAATAAAATATACATGTGCAGCTTCTAAATTATGATCTTTTTAAATGTTTATCTTGATATCAGCCAGCTTACAAAAATAGAAACAAAAGTGGTTTCCATGTGTGCCTGTACTCATAAGATGTGTTATAGGGCATCTCCACTTTCAGAATTTGAAGGAAAGGTGATTCATCCCTTGGAGGATGGATTTCAATTGAAATGCACCTTTTAAAGAAGTAAATTGAAATCTGTTTCTTCCTATTTCAGGAACACTGGTTCTATACATCAGAGGAGATCCTTTGATCCTTATTGATTCAGAGTTGCTCTTTTCAGAAAATAAAAATAGTTTTTGAATCAGTACTTTCCTCCTCACTTGAATCTCACTTAAAATGTTTGTGTGAAGGTAATGACAGAACCACAGACCCACAATTATTGGATGTGTTCCTCATGATGAATGTTAAAATGGCCAATACCTGAATGATTTAGCCATTTGGTTAAAGTACTCAGTACTATAAAGCCATCATGAAGATAAATAATTCTTCTTGTAATAGACCTTTTATAAACCTAAAATTCCCAAAACATCTGGAATTGTGCCTAAACATCCATTTTGCTTTATGCAAATATGAGATATAGGAAATCCAACAAATGTAGTTTAAAAAAATTTTTAAACCCCATCAGCTACTTAATTTATAACTTTAAAATAAATGCATATATTTCTAGATTCTACATTTGCTGGTGCCAGGTGTCTTTCTGCATATAGAGCTCCCTTTGAAGTTTGCCTTTCAAAGTAACAGGCAACATGAGCCCTAGATGTGATTGGTGTCATTAAACTTTATTTAATTTTTAAGCCTGTACATGTTCATATTTTATAAAACAATCTGAAAAGTGCTTTTTTTTTTTTCATTTCAAAAGATTGAGATCAATAGTTAAGAGTATAAGGAGCAAAAATAGGCAACAAGCAGCTTTCCTATGCTATGGTATATATACAATACCCAATGTTTCCTTCTCCTCCGATGCTGCTATACATGGAAATAACTTTTCATTCTTCAACAGAATGTTGGACTGTCTTAGAATGTAGATTTGTCATAAGAAGCCCCTAATGAGTTCATTTCTGGTCTATTAGTTATGATAAGTATTTTCTTCAAAGTACTATATTTAATTATTTTTTTAATCAAGGTGGAAGGTCCAACTTCATTTATACTTCAGAACATGTGAACTTTAACCTTCCTTAGGAAATATTCAGAGATGGTACTTTTGTATGTGTAGTCTTAAAGAATTGGCCTACTTGAAATTCTATAAATGAAACTTATGGAGTCATAACCAATTTCCAACTTTCCCTTTTTTGTGGCAAGAATATAATTGCTCAAAATTATAATTGTTAATTTGTTTTCCAATTTAAAAACAAAACAGTACTCAAAAGAGGGTGAAAATGTCAATATAAAACATCATTATAAGAACATAAGCATTTTATTTATAATAGCATAAATTGGTGAAAAACTATCCATATGGGAATCAGGAGATATTTTGTTTTCATATAATCTTTGTTTCTGGCACATTATAACCTTCATCACACTGTCCCAATGTTTTAAGGGTAGGGAGGGGGACAGAGGGGAGCAAAAAGGGGATGGATGTAATACAACAACAATAAAATATATTAAAATTTTTTTTGTTAATTGGTGATCATACCACTGTGGGATCATAACCAGCCTAAATAATAATTTTAATAAGGGGAGTGTGAACTCTTCACAAGCTAGGCAAAGTTTAATTGTCATTTCTAGTTTGTCACTTATAAAAGTCTTTAATCAATATTAAAATCACTTATCAAATTTGGTTTAGTACTTATCAATTAAATAGTTTTCAATGGAAATCAGATGAATTCTGATGAATTTTTAACAGTAGTAATTTTTCCCCAAAAAATGACAATGATTTCATGTGTATGTATGCATTTGTGTGTATGCACTCTTTTATTTTAAGCTGTATTTTAAAAATAGTTTCCTTTCAAATTTCAGATGTAACCTCCCCCCAACAACAGGAAATGTTAGTAAAGATGTTGGCAGTAAAACCAATCTTGTGACTGTAAATCCTAGTATCATAAGATTAAAGTAAGTACCTCCAACTCACAAGCAGTTCATGAACATTTGTTCATTGTTTACCATGTTTCTTAGTCTCAGCCCTCAATCTTATTGCTGAGACTGACTTGCAATACAGCTGGAATGACTTGGGGAAAATGTATAAGAATATACTTGTAATTTTTGAATTTCAAACAAAGTTGTGGCTCATAAGAGGTATGACCAGTTGTATTTCTAGTATTATAAACTGAATATTGCTTATTAAATGATACCTTACTATCTCTTTATCTTCTTTTACAATAGTGGTTATTTTTTTCAATTTTCTTTCAGGATTTTAGTGTTATTCTTTTATCTTGGTAGTATTTTCTTGATAAAACTTAATCTATTTGGAAACTTTAGAGAGCAAGCCTTTGAAAAACCTAGCAAAATTTGATTTTCACATGGGATAGTATATTACTAAAGAATAATTTCGTGCTTCCTATTACATTATGTAATCCCTATGAAACATTTGTTGGTTAATGAAAATTGTGTACATAGTTTTACTGTATTATTACAATCAAAAGTTGTGAATAGAATAAACTTTCCAAGTAATTCTAGTATCTGTAAAAAGAATATAAAATATTGTATCTGTCTTTCCAAAAACTTACTTTCAAAATTTATACAATTGTGTAATTACTATTTAAATAAAAAATATGACCCTGGCTGGTGGCACAGTGGATAAGGTGCTGGCCTGTGAACCCAAAGGTTGCTGGTTCGATTCCCCAGCCAGGGCACATAACAAAGTTGCAAGCCAAGTCTCCAGCCAGGTCTGTTGCTGGAGGCCAGTGAAAAAGGCAACGAAAAAGGCTGTCTCTCCCTCTCTGTCTTTCTCCCTTCCCCTCTCTCTAAAAATAATTTCAAAAAATAAAATATTTAAAATAAATAAATAAATAATGTGGAGCTATCACAATACATGGAGGAAATTTAAAAAGTATGTGTATGTATATGTATATATTTTTAGGTTTTCTAAAAGAAAGTTTTACTTTATAATCATATATGTACAAAGAGGACATAAATCACAAGGTATAGCTCAATGAATTTTTTGAATGTACAGATATTTTAAGAATGTCCTATGTTTGAGAAAACATTTCATCATTATAAACTTGGAAGGTGTTTCAGCATCAAAAAGCAAGCTTAGGAAAAAATTACTGAGGTTGAAGATAAAAGAATATAAGAAATGTATGTCCAGTAAGGGTATGGCCTGATGGAAAAGTGGAAATGAAGTTCTAGAAATACCAAGAAAGAGAGATGAAGACCTCATCCTTGATATCTATAAGATACTTACTATGAGTTTTTTCTGAGCCTATGGTTTATCTTTTTTATATACAGTGATATGCATGGTTCAGGTTTTTTGGCCAGTGGTTAATGTAGCCTTGTGTTTCCAAAACCAGTACTTTGATTATTATTGTCATATATATATATATATATATATATATATATATATATATTTCCCCCATTGGCAGATACGGGAACTTAAAGGACAAGAAAGCGGTATTTCTGGAGGACATTGCAACCTATGGAGATGCATTCCTTCTTCTGCCAGCGTTTTCCTTCAGAGCCAACACTGGTGCTTCTTTCAAAGTGTACAACACACTGAAAGAATCTAATGCAAGACAAAAGGTTATATATTTCCATCCGAAGTACCTGAGGAATCTTGCCCTGTTCTGGAGAACTAAAGGTGTGACAGAGTATCGCCTGTCCTCCGGCCTGATGATTACCAGTGTAGCCGTGGAACTGTGTGAGAATGTGAAACTGTATGGATTTTGGCCCTTCTCTAAAACTGTGCAGAACACACCTGTTAGCCATCACTACTATGACAACAAGTTACCTAAACGGGGTTTCCACGAGATGCCCAAAGAATACAGCCAGATTCTCCAACTTCACGTGAAAGGAATCCTCAAATTACAATTTAACAAATGTGAAATCGCCTAAGCAAAGTGACTTAAAATGAGAATAGTTTTAATGTAATGGCATAGATGAGGAAAAATGTTTTGAACACAAAAATTGGTCATTGGAGGGTGGAACAGGTGGGCCCCCAAAACTTAATTTGATCAAAGCTCCCCAACTAAGTGTGCAACTCATGCAGTCGTTACGATCTTCAATTTCCCTGCCTGTAAAATGGGGACCAGGATATCTAACTCATGTTAGGAAAATGTGGAAATCAATGAAAACTCTTGGCAAAATATTTGCCTGAAGCAGGGACTCAAAGTCTGTTTCCTTGTTGATAGTAATCTGCACCCTCACCAGACCGGAAACCCTTTCAGTTGAAGGGCGTGCTCACTGGGGTTTCTCCTCTGGTAAGCCTTTCAGAGTACATAGAAGAAAATGGCATACTTAAACAAGAAATCGTTGAGTAATCAGGAATGAAATTCTTCTCTTTGTATGGTAATGTGCCTGCTTCTGATTACATTCACTTGCGTCATTCCCTGCAATGACTTGTGTTGGCTGGATTTAAGGGGAATTCTTTTTTCTCCTTTATCTACATTTTAAAAACACTTTTTATACTAACTTCCTGCCTCACTCTTCAGCCTTTTCCTCTCCCACTGGCAGGATCTACTTCAAAAATATGAATGTTTACAATATCCAGGTTTTTTTTCATTGTTGACTTGTCTGTGGGCTCACTAAGTTTATTTTTTACAAACTATCAAAGAGCTACTTCAACCCTAACAAGCTCTGGGAGCAGGACACAAAGGTCACCAAGTCCTACAGGAGAAATCGTACGTTCCTATCATCAACTGGCATATGGTAGGATACATGTTACTACAGCAGCTATGAATTAAGTACCATGAGGAATAGAGGCAAGAATGATTAAATCTATTTCAGTGGAATCTGTTTAACAGAAGAGATTTCTGAATTCAACCTAGGGAGTTAGGTTTTATCAAATGAAGTTGATTCTAGGGAGAGAGAATATGATAGGGGGAAAGCTGTCCACTGGATTCTGATTCAAACTAATACATTTGAAGGTAGGTCATGGTCTTTGCACCCCAAAAATGGCTACATAAGGGTAGGCTATAGAGTAAGAGGGTGCTGGCTTGAGCCTACATCTGTGAAGTGGGAGTCGTACCAACCTGACAGATTTCATGGGAAAGCTGTAAGGATTAAAACACAAAATCTACTTTCTAATAAGGAAAGATGTGTGCTCATGTGAGAAATAAGAATAATCAATTAAGCATCAATCTAAAATGAAGCTTGAGTAGGTATTGAATATTAGCATTTTCACTACATTTCCTTATACTATGATGATACCTGTTAATATAGGTCATCCCTGGGGTTGGCAGGGCTGGGTGGAAAAGATAAAGGGATTAAGAAAAACAAGGTCATCCCTGCATCTACTGAATAAGTTATTTGACTTAAGTAATTATGTGCATACGTTCCTGCGTATCTTGGTACCATTGCAAGATGAGCAGAAATAGGAGTGGAATAGACTAGGCAGCATGCCCAATTAATTACGACTCTTAATTCTAAGTTCTACTCTTAGCCAGGTTGTTTTACTAAATGTTTACTTGTAAGAACACTCTGCTGTAAATTGCTTATTTTGATAAAGTACATCTTTAATTTGATTGTAGTCGACATTTGTGATACTATTCTTGGTTCAGGTTTGTTCTTCTATAGCAAATGAAACCTATTAGCTCTATAAATTAATTAAAAATTCATATGTAAGTATTTTCCAAAGGAAACATGCTTTTAGTTCTATAAAGTCTAATTCATTTATCTTCCTTTTTGTGGTGATGAAGAAGTGACTGATTTTTACTACTTCTAATGAATTTGATTAGCTTTTTAAAACCTGGTAGCAGTATTGGTAATGTCTCAGTCATGTTACTGGCAATGGATTATTAAAAATAGATCAGAGCATTCCAATATTTTACAGTTAAAAAAATGTTTCTTTCAAAATACTTTCTGGTGCATAAGAACTTAAACTTTTCTCTTTAATGGTATTGGAAATATATAATTGATGAGTAAAAGTAATAGGATGTACTGAAATAAATAATTAAATATACAATGTGGAGACTTTATTAGTTATTTTAATAAAAATTACATATATTAGGACATTGAGAGCTTACTAAAGTTTTTCCCATGTAACTTCCTATTTTAGCTTTGGAAATGTCCTCTAAAAGATCAAAACAAAATCTTTAATGTCACTGGATCAAGTCCAGAAATATTCAAAATGGTATGAAACTGAGGAGCAATGTCCTATATATGACACCCATGTTCTAGTAGAAGTTCAATAGAAAATTTTTAAGTTGTGGAGAAAATTGTAGACCTACCCATATGAACACAACTTGGTTCCTTGTTTAACATTCATATTAACATTTGTGTTGCCATCCTAAACACATGTTGAAATTAACACAACAATCCCAGCTAGATTCACATTAGCCAGGAATCTTTGGTCAAAAAGAATATGTGCATTCTTTGTCTCTGTTTCCCAAGTGGGTCTGTAGCTGTTGTGAAATCTCAGTACCGGGTAGTTATCTGCCATGAGTTGAAATTCTGCTTTATTCTCTCTAGAGCAGTCAGTAGGTTGTGGAGAAATAAAGGAAGTGGGTGGCCTCATTCATGTTACAACATTTTCTCCCTGGCAAAAGATGACCTTCCACATGTTCCATCGTGATGTGCTAATAATGTCCTTCTGTTCCTAAATAGGATTCTAAAATAAATTTCTAAATGACATAGAACATGAATTTTTATAATGAAACATATTAGCTATGAGAATTGTAAGTCTAAGGCACAGTTCTTTTTTGTTCTGTGTTGGTGGATTAGTACAAGTTTTTTCACCAAGATCAAAACAAAAAGAAAAATGTACTCTATCTTTTAGATTTATGACTATGTTACAGACCTGACTGTGACAATCTCTGGGTATAATGAGCATTGCTTATATGCTGTTAGATGGGTTGGGTTTGTTATTCTCTTAAATTTCAAGTGCACCTATGAGCATTGAAAACAGAAAGTATCAATACTGGAGCAAGAGAGTGTTAAATCTTCAGTTCACACTCTAGCTTCCAAAACCACATTCCACCAGTTTCTAAGGGAAATACTGGTTTTCTGGATTCTGTTTTTTGGTCATGCAACATCACTGGCCAATGTAATGCAATAACACGATTCTAAAAGAATTCCCATCCAAATCCAGAAATAGTCATTGAAGTATGTAGTTCAAACTGCTGTTTGATCCCTGGGAAGGATTCCATAAAAAAATTATATAGATTTAAGTTTTACCTAATAGAACAGTCCTCAAAGTCTAAGTCTCTGGTGTTTTCCCCTCCTAAGAAAAGGAAAAGGCAAAAAGATTGTCACTTTCATGAAAGGAGGTTTCCTTCTGCATGTAAATTCCAACCCAGTAAATTTGTGGGCTCTCAGCCAGGTAATCAGCCAAGGACATTTTTTTGAGGACTTTCCATGTATAGAATACTGAATTAAGTCATAAATCAAACCTGTTTGGGGCTAGATTTTTTTCCTTGCTTACAAAAATTTTACCAGTTAGATACTATATCAAGTACCCTAAATCATTCCATGAATCTCAGAAAGCTTTGGGAAATTGGAAGATTTTGCAGAAGACAGATCTGTTCACATCCTAAGTAACTACTACAGAATGATAGTTACAACAAAACATTTTATTTATGTAACATGACATGAAAAACCCATTGTTACACTACTAAACACTATAGGAATTGCAGGAATTCACGTAAATATCTGAAGCATTGACCTAATAAAACTATTTCTTTATTTGTGATTTTTTAAAAGTCATTTAGAGCTGCTAGGTGAGTTCAAGGTTTCCTGTTTGCATGGGCCTTCGACTCCATGCAAACTGTCAACATTACCCTCCTCAAGATGTATAAGCAGGAAAATCTCTCTTGTCCATTGTATCTTATCTTGGTCATCACCTTTTCAAGACCATTCTGCTTTTAATTTTTAGAAAATGTGAGTGATATATGATAACAATACATCACTTACATAATGGAGAAAAGACAAACTCAGCTAGTGATATTGGAACATTAGTTCACAATATGGAGAAAAATTCCTACATTGCACAATAGAAAAAGTTGGACTGCAGGTAGATTAAAGATGGATTCAAAGGTAAACTGTAAAGCTAATAGAACTAAACGTTAGTGAGAGGCTATACTCCTTAAATATAACCCTAAATAATTTTTAAATCAGTTAAGAAATTATGTTTATGGCTATATTAAAATGAAGAATTTCAAGTCAGTGAACAGCACCTTAAAGTGAATAGGCTGGTGACGGACTGGAATTGCTTTTAGCAATGTGTAAAGCTAATGACATTAATATAGAAAAAACATACCATAGTGGATAAGGTGCCGGCCTGCGAACCCAAAGGTTGCTGGTTCGATTCCCAGCCAGGGCACATAATCAGGTTGCAAGCCAGGTCCCCAGCCAGCTCTGTAGCTGGAGGCAGGTGAAAGGCAACCATACATTGATGTTTCTCTCCCTCTCTGCCTCTCTTCCTTCCCCTCTCTCTAAAAATAATAAATAAAATCTTTAAAAAAAAAAAAAGAAAGAAAGAAAGAAAGAAACATACCAGAAACTGCAAATCAAGAAGTAAAAGACAGGAATCTCAATAAAAAATCAACAAAATATAAGAATGTGGTCTACAAAGGGAAATTGTACATAGCTAATAGGAGAGAGGGATGCTCCAGTTTATTAGTACCTGAAAAGTAAAAATTGAAAGGAGATACTATATTACATTGGCTAGAATTAGTAAGGTTATTCATTCTAAATGCTGGTGGAAGTTTAAACTGATTTTAACCCTTTTGGAATATAGTCTGGAACTACTGAGTTAGTCAAATTAATTATTTGTCTGTCCTATGGCCCAGCAATCCTACCTTTTGGAAACATGCCCCAGAGAACTTTTTGTAGAAGTCTACAGGAGACTGATAATAAGACATTTATTTCATTATTGCTTGTAGCTGGAATTTGAGTGTACAGGTGTCCACCTCTAAGGGAGTTAATGAGTTAGATTTGACAAATGTGTAATATGGAATACATGACAGCAGTTAGAAGCAACTTCCTGGACGTATATATAGAGAGCAGCTAGGATAGATCCTTAAAATATAGCATAAAGAGGAAAAAAAGAGCCTGTAGTACAATGCCACTTCAATACATTAAAGCTTACACATACATATTCAAGAGCATATATTAAACACTAAAAGAGTGCCCATTTAGGTGAGGGCAGTGGAAGTGGTTTTAGAGATAAAGGGGAAAACTAAATAAATAACACAATGGTGTTGCCAAGACAATGGCTACTGAGTATACCATGAACAAAGAGCCTAATGATAAACTCAACTCTCAATTTGAGGCAAAAATAAAATAAAATAACATGTTAATTTGAAAAGAGCAAAAGTTCTCAAACAACATCAAAATTAATTTCTGTTTTCCAAGAGGAAAAACAGTCTTCTACTGTTTTCCTGCAGTAGAAAAACAGTAGTGCTACAGAGGTTTGTTACTGAAGGGTAGAGAGGTACTATAATGAGCAAGGGAAGAAAATAGATATACTATATGGAAATGAACATTTACATTAGGCCAGTGCTATGCAGGGTACTTTATGTATGTCTCATGTCTAATAGAGCAAGCCTTTGGATATAAGAGGACTGTCCAGAAGGTACCCAGCCATGTGATATGAAAAGTAGATAGTTATTGAAAAAGATACAAGATACAAGACACATTGTACATAGAACAGTGATGCCTCATTTCCTTTCAAAGTAGGCACTTTGGGACCTCACACAGTTCTTTTAATTGCCATCAGCTATCCAGTCATATTTTCCTGAATCATCAATTGACTATAAAATCTCTTCCTTTTCAAAGATGATTTTAGCTTTGGGAAAAGCCAGAAGTCTCTGGGCACCAAATCTGAGCAATAGTGAGTCTGAGACACCTGGGTGATTTGATGTTTTGCCAAAAAAAAAAAAAAAAAAAAACCCTGCAGGAGACATAACGCATGAGTGCACATGTCACGAAGAGGCTACCAATTACCAGTTGCTCATAGCTGCAATCTTCTGAATTATCAGAATAGTATCCACAGAAGAATGTTCAAGCTTAATGTAAAATTTGATGCAAATTTGTGCTGTACCTGCTCAGTCATTTTGAAGGTGACAGACACACAGTGCACATGCTCACTCACAGGCACCTACTGCCCCCACAGACCAGTACAGTGAAGTCATCATTGTTCAAGCATGTGCATTCCAGTCTGCTCTCTGCCAGGTTACATCAATGTGGCACAAACCATTCTTGTTATATTAACTATGGCTGGACTTTTTATAGACAGAGCTCCCATTCTTTTTCATATATGAAATAGACTCCCTACCACAAAAATATGGAAGCTGAGATTTATGTGGACAAGTAATTCATGTAAAGTTATGTTATAAAACTAGAGCTAGCATTTAAATTCACATCTGTCTGACCCTACAGCCATGTGTACACCCATGAAACTGTCTTTGCAATAATCAATGTACTTTCCACTACCCCACAATATTTTCTTGTGCTTCTTTCACTCAGCATAATAAGATCCATTCATGCTGTTGGTACATCATTAGTTGACTATTTTATTTGTTAAGTAGAATTCTATCATATGAATGCACCACAATTTGTTTATCTAATCACCTGTTAATGTACATTTTAGTTGTCTCCTATTTTTGGCAATTACAAATACATTAATCATGAACATTTATGTTCAAGTGTTCATGTGGACATCTATTTTCATTTCTCTGGGGCCAAAATCTAGCATTGAAATGGCTGGGGTGCATGGTCAATGTATGTCTAACATTTTAAAAACCTACCAACAGTTTTCTAAAGTGTTTGTAATATTTCATGTTTCTTTCAGTAGTGTATACCAGCTGCAGTGGTCTCACATCTTTCATAAAATTTGGTATGGTCAGTGGTTTACTTACTTATAAAATTGTTTTAAAGTTTTTCAATTATAAACTTGGTTAGCATGGCTCAATTGGTTCAGTGTTGTCCTGCAAACTGAAAGGTTGCCAGTTCTATTCCTGGCCAAGGCACATGCCTGGGTTGCAAATTCAGTCCCCAGTCAGGGCACATATGGAAGTTAGCCAATAGATGTTTCTCTCATATCAATGTTTCTCTCCCTCTTTTTCTCCTCCCTTCTCTAAAAATATAAATTAAATTTAAAAAATTAATTACAGTTATATTCATTATTAAAGTATGTTAGTTTCAGGTGTACAGCACAATGATGAGAGTTATATAACTTACAACTGATTGCCATGATAAGACTAGTATCCATCTGCCCCCTTACAAAATTATCACAGTATTATTGACTCCATTCACTATGCCATATTTACATCTCAATTTTGTAACTGCCAATGGTATGTATGGTCAGCCAGTCTTTTATATTTTAGGCATTCTGTTGGATGAATAGTGTGTCTTAGGATTTTGAATTTCCTTTATGATTATATTTCATATGTTTCCTTTTGTATATGTTTTTTGGTGGCCTGTTCAAATATTTTGGCCACTTTTAATTGGATTGTCTCCTCATAATTGAGTTATGAGAGACCCTTCTGTAGTCTAGATACAAGTTTTTTGTCAGATCTATATTTTACAACTATTTTCTCTGTCTGTGGTTTGCATTTGCATTTTCTTTATAGTATCTCTTGAATAGCAAACATTTTCAATTTTACTGAAGTCTAGTTTATTGATTTTTAAATTTTTGTATCAAATTGAAGAAATCTTTGCCAAACCCATGGTCACTAAGGTTTTCTTCTATGCTTTGTTCTACAAGGTTTATAGCTTAACTCTTAACATTTAATCCTATGAGTCATTTTGAGTTACATTTTGCATGTGTTTATGATGTGAATAAAGGTCAACATTCATATTTTGCATTCGGTTGTTCAAGTAGAATTTGTTGAAGAGAATTTCCCCATCTTATTGCTTTGGCATCTATGTTGAAAAGAAACTGATTTATATTATTTATTTGTGTGCTCTCTATTCTGCTGCACTGATTTATCTGGCATCATGCCAATACTATACTATCTTGATTAATGTAACTTTATAATAAAACTTGAACCCTCTAATTTTATTCTTTTACAAAGTTTTCTGGGGGGAAGGGAAGGAGCTAGTCTGGAAGAGTTTGTATAAAATTGTTAATTATTTTTTTCGTAGATGTTTGGTAAAACAGCAATGAAGCCATCTGGCTCTACAAATTCCCTCAAGTGAAGATTTTAAATTCTGAACAATTTCTTTCACAGATATGGGGACATTCAGGTTATCTATTTCTTTGAGATTTGGTAGTCTGTGTCTTTCAGAGAATTTATCCTCTTTTTCAGAGATCTGGGTTTTAGTGTTATAAAGTTGTTTATTATATTCTCTTATCTTTTTAATATAGTAGAGTCTGCAGTGATGCTTCTGATCTCATTTCTCATATTAGTTATTTGTGTTTGTTTTTCTCTTCTATATCTTATATGTATGCTTAGAGGTTTTTCAATTTTATTGACCATCTAAAAGAATCAGCCTTTGGGTTTCTTTAATTTCTGTTCTGGTTTTTATTACTTCCTTACTTCTCCTTCTTGGGGCTTTTCTTTTTATAGTTGTTTAAGGTAATTGATGTGAGACCTCTTTTTGTTTTTAACATGAACTTCGGTGCCGTAAGTCCTCTAAAAATTTTAGCAGCTTCCTACAAATTTCAGTATGTCATGTATTCATTTTTATTCAATTCAAAATACTTTCTGACTTCTGGTGTCTTCTTTGTGCCTTGGGCTTTTTAGAAAGCATCATTTAGATCCCAAATATTTCTGTATTATTTTAGGTATGTTACTATAGACTATTTTAAATTAATTTCAGTGTAGTCAGTTAACATACTTTGTATGATTTGAATCCATTTAAATTCACTGAGACTTTATTTTTATGGGCCAGAATATAGTCTTTTTGGGTAAATATTCTGTGTGTACTTGAAAAGAATGTGTACTCTGATGTTGTGGGATGGAGTGTTCTACTAATGTCAATTAGGTCAGACTGATTGATATTGCTGTTCTAGCCTTCTATGTCTTTCCTGATCTTTCTGTGCTCATTCTATCAATTATTAGGAGACTAATATGAAACCCTTGACAATTAATTGTAGATTTATTGATTTCTTCATGCAGTTCTATCAACATTTGCTTCATGTATTTTGAAGCTCTATTAGTAGAGACATGAATGTTTAGGATTATTATATTCTCTTGATAAATGGTCCATATCACTCTGAATTATCATATTTACCTCTACATAATAATTCTTTTCTCTGAAATCTTTGTTTGCTACTAATACAGCCACTCTAATATTTTATATAGAATTAGCATAGTATCTCTTTTTTACCACTTTACTTTGAATAACTTTATATTGAAAGTGGTTTTCTTATAGACAGCATATAATTAGGTCTTGTTTTTTAAATATAATCTAAACATCTACCTTCTACTTGGTGTGTTTATACCATTGAGATTTAGTGTCATACATTTTACTTATGGATAAGTAAAATGCATAAGTATAAACCACATTATACATTATTATATTTTTTACTTTAAGTTGTCAGTTATCTTTTAGAAAATTTAAAAATAATTTTCTATTTACCTACCTATTTACTGTTTTTATTGCTCTTCACACTTTGGGTAGATTTATAGTTTAATTGGGAATTATTTTTCTAAAGGACTTCCTTTATAATTTCTTACAGGACTGGACTGCTGGTAATAATTCTTTCAGATTTTGTATGTTTCAAACATGTTCACTTCACCTTCATTTCAAAAATATTTTTTGTTAGGTATGAAATTCTAGATGAACAGTGTGTTATCTTTCAATATTTTAAAAGTGTTGTTCCCCCCTCTTCTGAATTGCCTTGCTTCCAACAAGCAGTCTGTTGTTATCCTTATCTTTGTTCCCGTGTACATAATGTATTTCCACCCCTTTGGTTCCTTTAACAGTTTTTTTCTATCACTAGTTTTGAGCACTTTTATTATTATGTGTATTGATACATTTTATGTTTTTTGTACTTAAGGTTCTTTGGCTTTTTGCATCTGTGAGCTTACAGCTTTCATCAAATTTGGGGAAATTTTTCAAATGTTTTCTTCTGTCTCTCCTCCCCACCCACCTTTTTTATGGACTCTGGTTACACATATATCAAACCATTTGGATTTGTTCTGCAGCTCACTGATTCTCTGTTCATTCATTTTTTCCCTTAGTCATTCTTCATTCTGGATAGTTTCTATTCCTGTATCACTCTTTTTTTTTTTTTTTGCACTGTCTAATGAGGTACTAATACCATCAAGTGTGTTTTCCATTTCAAATAATGTAGAGTTTGATTTGGGTCTTTTTATATCTTGCATCTCTATATTTAACATTTAATCATTCCTCTGCCTTATGGAACATATGGAATATATGAGGTCTGTCTTGGAAGTATTGGCCACAAAAACTATTTTAATTATATTGACATTGGCTCAATAATTTGGGGATAAATATTGTACATATATAGGTCTGTCCCAAAATTATCGAGCCAATATCAATATAATTAAAACCATTTGTGCAGTCAGTGTAGCCCTTTTAATGTCCTTTTGTTTAAATTCTATCATTAGATTAATTCCAGGATCTGTTTCTACTGATAGATTTTTTCTTCCTTCAAAATGAATTATATTTTCTTGCTTGTTTGAATGTCTGATAATTATTTTTATTGAATGACAGATTGCAAAATTTACTTTGACAGGTATTGAATATTTTGATATTTCTTTTTTTAAGTATATTTTATTGATTATGCTGTTATCATTGTCCCAATTTATTTTCCCTTTGCTCTCTTCTGCCCGGCACCCCCTTCCCTCAAGCAATCCCACCCCCCTTAGTTCATGTCCATGGTTTATGCATATAAGTTCCCTGGCTTCACCCTATTCTATTTTTTTCTTAAATTCTCCCTGTCTATCTTGTACTCACCAATTATGCTCCCTAATTCCTGCACCATTTCCTTATTTTTCCCTCTTTCCCCACCAGCTAATATCCTTCTAAGTGATCCCCATATTTATGATTCTGATCCTATTCCAGTTGTTTAAGTTTGTTTTCATTTTAATTTTTTTTAGATTCTGTTGTTGATAGCTGTGAATTTGTTGTCACTTTAATGTTCATAGTTTTGATCCTCTTTCTTTTAAATAAGTCCCTTTAACATTTCATATAATAATAGCTTAGAGATGATGAATTCTTTTCACCTTACCTTGTCTGGGAAGCACTTTATCTGTCTTTCCATTCTCAATGATACTTTGTTGGATAAAGTAATCTTGGTTGTAGGCCCTTTCTTTCCATCACTCTGAATACTGCTTGTCAGTCCCTTCTTGCCTGCAAAGTTTCTTTTGAGTAATCAGTTGATAGTTTTATAGGAACCCCTTTGTAAGTAACTCTCTTCTTTCCTCTTGCTGCTTTCAAGATTCTCTCTTTATCTTTATTTTTTTTAAGATATTATTTATTATTTTTAGAGAGAGGAGGAAGGAGAAAGGCAGAGAGGGAGAAAGACATCATTGTATGATTGCCTTTCACCTGCCTGCAGCTACAGACCTGGCTTGCAACCTCATTATGTGCCCTGGCTGGAGAATCAAAACAGCGACCTTTGGGTTCACAGGCCGGCACCTTATCCACTGTGCCACCAGCCAGGGCTTCTCTTTATCTTTAATCTTTGTCATTTTAATTATGGTGTGTCTTGGTGTGGTCCTGTTTGGGTCTAGCTTATTTGGGACTCTCTCTGCTTCCCGGACTTGTATTTCCTTCACCAAATTAAGGAAATTTTCCTTCATTATTTTTTCCCATAAGTTTTCAATTTCTTGCTCTTCCTCTTCTCCTTCTGGCACTCCTAAGATTCAGATGTTGGCATGTTTAAAGTTGTCCCAGAGGTTCCTAAGGCTCTGCTCATTTTTTTCTATTCTTATTTCCTCATTCTGTACTGATTGACTGTTTATTTCTTCCTTATGTTCCAAATAATTGATTTGAACCTCAGTTTCCTTCCCTTCACTATTGGTTTTAGAGGATTTTTCTTCATGCCACTTATTGTAGACTTCACTTCTTCCCTTTTGCATTTGCTGTACTTAAGTATGTCTGTCAAGTCTGTGAGAATCTTTTATCACTAGCATTTTGAGCTCTGCATCTATTAGATTGGCTATATCCTCATCTGGTAGGTTGGCTATCTCCTTGTCACTTAGTTCTCCCACTGAAACCTTGATCTTTTCCTTCTTTTGGGTTATATTTCTCTGTCTCCTCAACTTGATAGGCTCCTATGTTTGCCTCTGTGTTAGGTAGAGATCCTGTACCTGTTACATTGTAAGGAGTGGAGCCTTACATAATCATCAGTACAGGTGACCCATTTCACCATGTTGTGGTGCTGTATGTGGGGAAGGGGTCTGAGAGGGAACAATAATGTTTGTTCAGCACTCGCCCCCTTTCCAGGCTCTTTTCCTGCTTCTCATATGGGACTGGTATCTCTTAAGCTGTTGCCTTGGCCATGGTTCCCAATGTGGGTGGGTCTACAGATATTCCAGGACTGTGGGAGCCTCTAAACTCTGAGACTCTGCTAAGAGACTGGCAGTTTCTTCCTCCACCCCAACTCCCACTGGTTTTCACAATCAGAAGCAATGTGGCTTTATTCCTTTCCCCACTTCCCTACCCCCACACCAGTGCTGGAACTGTGAGCCACGGAGTCTGGTCTGGTCTGGTCTGGTGCCAGGAGTACTCCCCAGGTGTCCCTCCCTACTTTTTAAATGTGAGACTATGCTTTCTACACTGCTGCACTGCCAAACTGCATCCTCTCTATCCTGGCTCTGCCCCTTCTACCTGTCTGGATTAGTATTTCTTCTTCATATCTTTGTTTGCTGGACTTCCAGGTAGCTCAGTTTTCTGGAACTTCTGGTTGTCTCCAGTTTTGAGGTGGTTGTATTCTTTCTAAGTTGTGGAGGAAGGTGAAGTGTGTCTATGCCTCTATCATGGCCAGCAGTTGAATATGTTGGTATTTTAATAAATATCTTAATATTTGTTCTGAGAAGAAATTAAGTTACTTGTAAACAGTTTGTTCTTTTCAGCGGTTTATTTTTAGTCTTTGTTGGTTGGAACCAGAGCAGCATTTATTCTAAGGTAATTCTTTTTTCCCCATGCAGTGGGAATATACTTATGAGCACCTTACTCAATACCCCATGTTGTTAGGTTTTTCCCTTTTGTCCATTGGAAACATGAATTATTCCTTGATTTTTTAAGTATCTGGAGTTGTTCCTTCTGCTCCTTGGTGTGACTCAGATTTGTGTTTTCTCAGATTCCAGTAGCTTCCTTACTGGTCAACACTTAGTTGAAGAATAAAGGAGAATCCTCCGTGGAGCTTTCACTCTGTGAAGTTCTCTGCACTCACAGAAAGTGCTGAACTCTGCCTCAGTTCCCCTTCCTTGTGCTTCAACCTGGAGACACTCTAGGCAGTAAGCTCAGACAATTGTTGGGCTCACCTTATTTGTTTCCCTTTTTGTCAGGGATCATTGTCCTGAGTTGCTTAATGTTCACTGGCTGAAAGCCATTGTTTCATATGCTTTGTCTGGATTTTTAAATTGTTTCAGACAGGAGGTTAAATTCAGTCCCCATTACTCTAGCTTATTCAGAAGGAAAAAACAAAAAACAAAAACCAGAAGGAGAAATTCCCATATGGTTTTGTTTTTATAGTGTTTGTCTCTTTCTTTGTTGTGGCTGCTAAAAATATCTTCCGGGATTTCTCTTTGCCCATCTGAAATTTGTGTTCAGTTTTTTAAACCTATGGTTCTGCGATAGACTTTATTATAAGAATATAATAAAATTCTATCAAGTGCTTACTACATAAGACTTGGTACCTATATAAAAACTTGGCTTACATTATTCTATCTTATTTAAACCTAAGTATATGAGGTAGATTTTATTGTCTGTGTTTTATATATAAGAAAACTGAGGCTGAGATAGGCTAAGAAAGTTTCTTGGGTTATATAGTATATAAATGTCAGTGCCAAGTTTCAAATTCAGGTTGAATGTTCAAAGGCTACATGCTTAATCAGTATTTTATTCTGTCTTTAGTTTTATGGTTGTTAATGTTGTTTTATTTGGAAAAAGAAGACTATCAAAATTTTAAATTTTACTTTCATTAAATTTAGTTTTATTTTTAAATTGTCTAATTACCTAGCTGGTGTGGCTCAGTAGATTGAGTGCTGATCTGCGAACCTAAGGGTCACCCGTTCAATTCCCAGTCAAAGCACATAACCAGGTTGCAAGCCAGGGCTCCAGCCAGGTCTTCAGCTGGAGGCAGGTGAAAGGCAACCACACATTGATGTTTCTCTCCCTTCCTCCCTCCCTCCCTACCCTTCTCTCTAAAAATATTGAATAAAATCTTTTTTATAATGATTTTTTTAAGTTGTCTAATTATTCTTGACAAGTTTCCGTTTTTAGTTTTTCTAAAGTAAGGATTATAATTAAAGCTTCTATTATAAATTTTTATACATTCTACTACATTCATTTTTAAGTTTAATTTTTAAAATATTTTATTTATTATTTTTATAGAGAAGGTAAGGGAGAGAGGCAGAAAGGGAAAGAGACATCAGTGTATGGTTGCCTTTCACCTGCCTCCAGCTACAGAGCTGGCTGGAGGCCTGGCTTGCAACCTGGTTATGTGCCCTGGCTGGGAATCGAACCAGTGACCTTTGGGTTCACAGGCCAGTGCTTTATCCACTGTGCCACCAGCCAGGGAGAAAGTTTAATTTTTGAAGTATCTAATATCCTGCAATATTTTGATTTCCTTTTAAAATGAACATTTAATATAATTAATTAATTTCTTTTTTGAGCCTGATTTTATTTTATTTGTTTTAAGGTGTGTGTGGGTGTGCGTGCATGTGTATTACCCAGTAAAGTACTAAGGTATGATTACTCTATGTCTTTTGATGATCTCAGAGATTTAAAATCCTCACCTCAGCTATTATAATGTGATCTTTGGAGGTTCATATCACCAGCCTCATCTGATATAAAAAATAAACAATAAAAAATTAAGGCTGTTAAAAATTTACAAACTTAATAGTAGGCACTCAGTGTGCCAGGCAACCATACCTCAAACCTGGCACTATTTATTGAAAGCTTGCACCAAACACTGTGCATAATACTTCACATGTATTATGATGAATTCTTGCAAGATTACAATGTAGCTGTCAATCTGATTTTCAAAGATGAGAAACTGACTCAGGAAGATCAAAGTGCCTTTAGCTGAAAATATCAAAAAGCACCATCAAACCAGCTAAAATTCTTTGCCCACAGATCTAGAGGTCCAGAGACAAAGTAAATAAGAACTCTGGTTCTGGCTCCATATCCCTGTGAGAGTCTTAACCCAGCTTACATCTGCGTGCTGACTTCATTTTAAGATGGGTTGTTGAACAAAAGCAGCACATTCAGGCCTTGTGTATGTACATCTATACACATATATCCAAAGAAGAATAAGAAAAAGACCTTTTCCCAAAGCCCCAGCAAACCTCCTTAGTTCAAACCTGTTTCTCATTAGTTCAAGTTGTTCACATGTACATTCCTGAACCAATAATTGGCCAAAGGAATAAAGGGAATATGGAGTTAACCTTTAAAATCAGGTCAGTCTCGGGGATACATGGGCATCAAGGGGAATAGGTATGTACCTGAACAAATTTAGGGCTCTGTCAGGAAAGAGGAAGGGAGAAAGAGCATTAGATGGGCATCTAACCATATCTGCTGCTAATAATTTTCCCTGTGTCACCAATTAGAGGTTGAGCCCATGCAGTCATCACTCCAAGTTGCATGGTCTTTCAAACCCTGAAGCTTCTTTGTATGCTATTGTGATAATGGAGAAGATATGCAATGTGACTTTTAAGCTGTTTCTTTTCTTTTTTTGTCCTCATCTAAAGACATTTTCTTATTGCTTTTTAGGGGGTGGGGCAGGGGAGAAAGAGAGAGTGAGAGAAGAGAGAGATTGAGAGTGATTGATGTGGGAGAGAAACATCAATTGGCCCCAAATAGGAATCAAACCCACAACCTGGGAATGTGCCCTCACCAGAAATTGAACTTGCGTTCTTTTGGTTTATGACATGATACTCCCAGGGCTTAAACTTCTTCCATGAAATTGGTTGCTAGACATTAAATGCATTCTCTCCAGAAACAATTCTATGAACATACCACTTGAATTTTCAGTTTGGGCACTGGTCTCTCCTCTATGTTAATCAAAGGGTAATATGTGGGATCCTGTACTCTTGTTTTACTTTTAAGACAGTGCCTTGATTATTTTTCACCAAATATATGAAATGAAATATTTGCTCAGGTGTGAATCAGTAATAGCTACTAAGACTTTTTACTTTTATAGAACAATTTCTAGGCTTACTGATCTTTAGGTAAATATAGAGATATTTTAATAGCTTTGTATAAAGTACCCAATGCTGATGGCTTTCCAGAATGGTAAACTTCTTATTAGGTATTTACCCAAGTTGCTCTTCTATGATGATGCAAGTTCTTACATATTAGCAACACCCCAGTAGTTCTAGTCATAGACCAATTGTTGATCCTCCGGCATCCTCTGAAGAGAATGAGTCCTTCCATTTTGCATCATTAAAGTAATAGCTCATTGAAAGTTGATTTTTAATAATAAAATGTTTTGGTTTTCCCTGGCAGGCTAGTTTATTCCATTTCATTTTCAGGGTATCCAGTTTGAATGGTAATGTATGTGGCCACTCAAGTTACTTGAAATTAGGACTTCATAAACAAGATTGGTGGGACTGTACCATATAATTTAGTCAAAAGTTTAAAGTTAGGGTTCTAAAAACTCAGAGAAAAATATTTCCACCTCTCTGAGATATAAGAGAACAGTGGTATCTGGTCTCACTGGAGTGTAAAGTTCCTGAGACTTACTGGATTTTTTATGTTTTTTTGTCTCCACAGTGCATAGATAATGTTTCTTGAATGTGCAGCTCTCTAGACAGCATATAATTAGAAGGCTATATGGTCAGTTCCAGGACTTGCCAGACCATTCTAATACTGGCTTTCTTTGAAGGCTGTGAATATACTTCATGTCCTTTTTTTCCTTATGCTAAGAAATGCGGGTAGATGTACCTACCCACAGAATATCTTTGTAGATTAACATTTCAGTGTTTTAAAGGTAGGACACTATAATTTTCATTGTTTTAATATATTTATTAAATATATTAATAATTAAATATATTAATCTGTCATTGTCAAAATATTTAGCCCTGGCTGGTAGCACAGTGAATAAGGTGCCGGCCTGTGAACCCAAAGGTCGCAGGTTCGATTCCCAGCCAGGGCAACATAACTAGGTTGCAAGCCAGGTCTCCAGTCAGGTCTGTGGCTGGAGGCAGGTGAAAAGCAACCATACATTGATGTCTCTCTCCCTCTCTGCCTCCCTCTCTTCCCCTCTTTCTAAAAATAATAAAATAAAATCTTTAAAAATATATATATATATATATATTTATAAGTAGAATTAAAGTTAAGATTGAAGTTGCTAGAGTAGTTTTAGATCTCATGAGAATCTGAAAAGCAATCTGTTGTGTGAAAAACAGCACTTGATTTAATTATAACACTAGTATCCACTTACCCAAAAAGAGGTGTTGATACTTATTTTCTTTGTTGATTAAATATTTCTTCCAACATCATGACAGTGATAACAGTAAATAGCTTCATTGACTATAAATGCCAAAAACAATTAACATTTTTGCTGCATCTAGGAAGGCTCACAGAAACATTATTTTGCATCTTGTCTTCTTGTCTGTTTCTTTCTGTTTTTTTGAGAAACAACTAAAAATTCCACAGTTTCTACATAAATATGAATGTCTCATGAATTCTTAAGCCATTCAGTTTTATTTAACAAATATCCTTGTACAAATTTATATAAATATAAATTTATATAAATATAAATTTATTATATTTAATAAATGTAGTTGTTTTGTAGTTAAATAGAGCATTTCAGTCACAGCATGTTATATAATGTTTGCATTTATAAAAATTGAATATTCTTGCACACTGATGATTATTTAATAAAGATAATACCAGAATATTTTGTTTTCATAGAGGATATCATGTAGGTATCAAGCTACTTCTAACTGAACAAAATCAAGATGTGTAATTAAGCATAAGAAATTTTTTAAAAAGATTTTATTCATTGTTTTTTAGAGAGAAGGGCAGGGATGGAGGAAGAAAGGGACAGAAGTATCAATGTTTGGTTGCCTTTCACCTGCCTCCAGCTAAGGACCTGACTGGAGACCTGGCTTGCAACCTGGTTATGTACCCTGACTGGGGAATTGAACCAGTAACCTTTGGGTTTGCAGGCTGGTGCCAATCCACTGAGCCACCAGCCAGGGCCTAGGATAAAATATTTTTTAAGATTTGTGTTAAACCATTATTAACTTTTGAGTTATTGACTGTTTTATTGCATTTTTGAGGTTGTCAGCAATATTATTCTCATTTTATAGATGAAAACATTGAAGTTGCAAAACACAAATACCTTGAACTACATTAGACAGCTGGTAAGTGGGAGACTGAGGAACCTACATTCTTTTCTTTAAATATTTATTTTTAAATATTTCAAACTTGTAAAAACTTGAAAAGAATAGTATAATAAGTACTTCACATACCCATATTCTATACATAGAAATCAACTATTTGAAAGAAAAGTAAAGATCTCATGACACTACCTGAAATCAGCATGTATTATCTAAGAATAAGATCATTCTCTTACATAAGCAGAATATAATTACTAATGGCTTTCAAGAAATAAATTTCCTTCATAACCAAGTGCTAGATTATTTCCCCACTCTAGATGAAGAATATGATTGTCACTTATGAATGTGACCTTTGAGTCAGTGCATTGGTTTTTCTTCCTGAGAATAATGTTTTCTTGTTTTTGGCATATTCATCATAGTTAACCAGCAAGTACTATTTTGAATTGTCAGTAATTGCAGTCTGAAACCTGTTCACAAAATTGTTATTATCATAACTCATTTTGAGCCAGCTTTCTTAACACCCTGTATAGTCTCTGGATGCAAATTAGGAAACAAAGAAATAAGAGTCAGCATGTTTCCTCTTCCACAATAGTATTCAATAAAGTGACTGCACTGAATCAAACAAAACAGAGCCCTTGGGTCTTCAAAAGTAGCCCTGGCATATGTAGCTCAGTTGGTTGAGCATCATCCTACAAAGTAAAAGGTCACTGATTTGATTCCTGGTTAGGGTTCAAGCCTGGGCTGTGGGCCCAGTTGGGGCAAGTACAAGAGGCAACCAGTTGATGTTTCTCTCATACATCAATGTTTCTCTCCCTCTCTTTCTTTTTTTCTTCTTCTCTCTCTAAAAATAGATGCATTATTTTTTTTTAAGTCTCTGACTTCAGTATGCCTTAATAAAATGTTAAAGTTGTCCTTGTCATGGGCTTTCTGAAGGTTATGACTAAATACTGGAAGGTTTTATGTTTCCCCATCTTTTTACTCCCCCACCCTCAGAACAATAAGCCTGCTCTGACTATTTCATTGAGCAAGGAACTCTGAAGGGCCCAATGGCATGTATTCTAAAGATGTTTTTTTTTCCTCTCCATAACATGTGTTGGAACCAATGAATTCTTGACCTTCATAACTCCATTAAATTTCTGTGTTGAGCCACATATCCATTAGCACTTTGTGATCTCTCAACATTAGCACTATGGCCAGACAAGATACAAAACCTAACCAGCCTCCCACATTATTCCATCACAAGTGACAAATATGACTTTCAATTCAAGTCCCTCAGTAGACATACACTAAAACTGTATACTAGACACATGGAAGTAGGACTCGTCATTTTCTGAGACATATGGGATTTGCAAAGTACCTTTGTTTATTAATGAGCAGTGTGAAGTGGCATTGCTGATCATAAACATAACATCTGTCTTACTTTAGACACTTCATATATGATAGATCCCTGAGGAGACAATGATATTTGTATTCTATTTTCCATATATCTGAGGTCTCATAGCTTTAATCTATCATATTCTTTAAGTTTTCCATGTGTTCACTCTGAATCAGATCCACTGAATTTATGAACACAACTTCCTTTCCCTGCATAACACCCCACTGGGTCCCAAAAGAGGTCTCAGAGCTATCTGTTCTTAGGGGTTTATTGTCCTCATCTCTAAAGTACTTTACTTTATTCCAAAAAAATCAACAAACCAGTGGAGAGTGTATTGTCCAAGATAAAAACAAATGTGCAAACAAAAAGAGAGGACATTTTAGAAGCAAAATAACATTTCAAATAATTTTAGATACTGTTAATTATTTCTTCAAGGGGTCTTAAAAACTTCGGAAGTAGTTGGCTCTAAACTGTAAATAAATATTTTTACTCCACATTAAATCATCTAAAAGCTCAGACTTGAAGAAATAACAGGAATTGAAATAAGAAAATACATTTTTTTTACTGCTAACTTGGTCTTAATATAAAAGATGTGATACTGATTTTTGCCAAGTAACGATACACACAGTTCAACTCATGGGATGTCATGATAAGAAAATTCTTCCAGAAAGCTGCCTTTGATTGCTGTAACATTACCATTCATCCCCTTTCAGCTTGACTTCTGAATTGTGCTGATGTGTTGGTTCTCAAATGTGATTGATTGATAGAAAACTGATCTTAAAATCTAACATTCCATTTTACATGAGAACTTATGCCTGTTTCACTAATTGTCCTAAAATGAATAGAATGTCTATTATGTGCTTGTTCCTAGAGAGACAAATATGGGACAGTTTTCCCTTAAAAATCTCAGATTCCAGGGAGAGGACTAGCATGTTAAAGAACTACAATATAACACAGTGATCTAATCAGACATAAAAGCCTACAGAGCTATAGAAACACAGAAGAGGTGCCCTAACTGTGCCTGGCTGCCAATTAGTATATGAAGATTTTATCATCCACTTAATGGCAGATGCCCAGTACTAAGCAGGGATTCTACAATAGATTCTTGTCCAACTTAATTTCATTACTTTAAGACTTTTAGCAGTGTGAATGTTACTGGTCTTTTCAGAATGAATTCTTTCAAGCCTACTCCTCAAGCAGAGAGTCTCTGCTGTAGGTTTCACTTTCTTTACATTTTTTATCCTCTCTCTTTATGACTCTGTTTCCTCATCTTTAATATGAGATTAATAAAAGTCAGGACTGCCACTGTGGAGTTTGTGCACTGCACAACTCCAGGAGGTACCATCACATACATCAATATATGAGTGGCACCTCCTGGAATTACACAGTCATTAACAGTACGTACCCATAAGGCTTTGAGGAGGATTGAATTATCATGTAGAGTGGTAAACATAGTGGTAAGTACATAATGATTCAATACATACAGCCATTGCCACCATCATCATCGTCATCTCAAGTACATTCCTTTTGTACCTTCTTAAAAATCCTAAAAGCTAATGATATGCAAATTACCTTCCAATGAAACAATGTCAGTGTTATATATTTAAAGAGACTTCTCCACAATCAAAATTAATCAGGGCAACATACTGTAAAGTATCTTTCACTTTTTTCTGTGGTATTATGTAAATGACTACCTCCCATTTTATATTATTGAGTGGAGGAATTTTAGTAGGCAGCCTGTGTTTTTCCCACATTACTTTTGCTGCATTGGAAAAGACCCTGCAAGAGCATCTCCCCATAGGTTTTAGAAATCTATATTTGAGTTGTTATTTTTCAAAATAAATTAATAGTAACTGGATTCCAAAATATATAAGAATAGGGTTTGAAAAGTATTAATATTTGAAAGTGGCAAAATTAATGCATTTTTCTTGCTTTTAAAGTATAAATCTAATATTAAGATTTTTCAGTAATTATGCTTTGTGCTTAAATCCTTGAAGAGCTCTAAAGATCCATTTGGTTTATTTTTGGTCATTTTTTAGAACTTCATACCTATTGATATTTATGTTTTATAATAAGGATATGCTGTACATATTTTTATGCTTTCACTGATGTAAATTTTAAGAGTACTTGTCTAATGAGTTTCTTCAGATATTTAGCTTCATGGACTATTACTAAGTAAAATATACATACTGGCTTTCTATTTACATTTCAGGAAATTTCTGACATGCAGCACAATTGCTTTGATTAAAAATTATATCAAAAAGTTAATGAACTGAAAATATTAGGTATGTGATTGTGGGGTAAGGCAAGTAAGCATAACCAACAAACCTCAAAATATACAATAGTTCAGACAATATTGATGTTCATTCTAATTCATGTAAAGTTGATAATTGGTAAGCAACTCTCTAGCAAGCAGAAATTCTAAGACTCTGACTCTTTGCTTTTTGTGTTCTTCTGTCTTCAACACATGATTTCTAAATTCACTCATCTATATCTATCCAACAGAAAGGGAAAACATAGAACAGTACAGATTTGAGTGCTTTTTTATTGGCCATATCTGAATATGGCACCCAACACTTCAACACACATGTCACTGGCAGAGTCACATGGCCAGACCTACTTACTGCACAGAAGGGTAAGAGATATCATCTATGTGTATAGGAAGGAACAGAAACAGTTTTGGGTGAGCAGCTAAAAATCTCTTGAAATCATGTATCCTTTTTGCACACTTTTCCTCCACATGTAGAATACACTTACTCTCTCCCTAAAAGAAGATAACCCCAAATATCACCCAGTTCCTGAACAGACCTTAAAGACCAGAGTCTCTGGGTGATGAGCAATCTTCTCCATAGAGCCCAGGCATGGCTCTAGTCATTTTGAAGATCTATAAACTAAAGAACCAGTTATCTGTATCCCTTACTCTCATGATCAGGATTACCATAATAAGTTATCTGTAGAAGAAAAGAATGAGACACATAGAACAGTCACTGTTCCAATGAAATAATGAAATCCTATGAGGGCTGGACAGACAAAGTAAGGTCCTTTTCTTTGAAAGATATAAATTCTGTGTTGGTCTCTGAAGTACCTTGTTGGATATTTCCCCTAACATAGCCTTCTAGCAGGTTTTCCCTTGTTGAGTTTTCTTCTACAATTTTGTGTGTGCGCATGTGTATATATATACTCATATATTATATATTAGCGATGTGTATGTGTATTTCTGGGGGGTATATGAGTATATTGCTTATATGGTTCACTTTCTACTTGTGTAAATTTGGGAGACTAAAGAATGTTTTAAGGATTGAACAGTCAAATTTATTTATTTTATTCTGGGTTCATGACTTCTCTGGCAATATGAACTTTTGAAAACTTAAGAAGCCTGGATGTGAAAGGAAAGAAAAAAAGTACACATTGGTGGTTTCAGAATAGACAAGGGGATGTTAAGAAGAATAAAGGAAATGGAGAAGCCGAACAACTTATATGCATGACACATGGACATGAACTAAGGGGGGCATTGCCAGAGGGAATGGGGTACTGGAGTGGAGGGAGGCAAAGGAGGGGAAATTGGGACAACTGTAACAGCAAAATAAATAAAATATATTTAAGAGAAAAAAAGAAAAATATGTATGCTACAAATATACATTGAGCACACAAACACACAGACACACACACGCGCGTGCAGACACAAACTTAAGAAGCCTTTGATTTTTTACTTCCAGTAGACTTTTTGTGTTAGTAACAAAGCCCAAGGGTTGTTTTTTTTTTTGGTTTTTTTTCTAGATATATAATCATCAAGATTAATTTTCTTGCTTCCTCTCTTGCTTCTATCTCTTGACTTACTTTTGGTCACCTTGAGGCCAGGCAAAGAAAGCCCAGCAACCTGGAAGGCTGGGAAGACTGGGTAGGCTGAAGCAAACCTTCAGCCAAGGTGACACCCCAACAGCTTAGAAAGCTTAGAGTGCTCAAGTTGTAAGGCTAGAACTTGGAAAACAGAACGTTAGGAATGTTGGTTAGTTGTTGCCACTTATATTTAGTGAAGTATCTCAAGAAAGTGATGGCTGGTTTGAAACACAGATGATGGAAAAGAGCAGAGTGAGACCATTAGCTGATGACTGGAAAATGAGAAAACCCCTGCTTCTGGACCCTTGCAATAAGAGGTAAGGCAAAATTTTTTTTAAGGTTGCCACTGGCCAAACATCATGATTTTAAAGTAGGAAATGCTGCTACTAACTACTTAGTTTTACTTGAAATTTTAGCATTTATAAATATAACTTGTAATTCCCACCTGACTTAGTGATTGTATAAATGGAATAAGCATGTACTGAAATCTATTTAATCTTCATTAACTGTATTCAATTGGCCTTATTATAATAATTGTCTGATTTTACTAAGTGATGAAAGTGTATTATCTTTATCTACAAATACATCCCCCTAATCCCCACACATACATTTGCATATTCACAAGCAACTACACACATACACAAACATATATACCCAGATAAGAGCCCTGTGGCCCATTAGCAGTATCACTAAGAAAGATAGAGATCTGAGTTGCTAGGAAAGTATATTAGCATAAATTATAATAACTGTGTTTTCTACCAGTTTACTGTTTTTCTCTATTAACTGAACATACTTTAAATATCTAATTTTGTCTTTATTGCAAGTGTATTCCCATTTTACCCTAAGAAAAGTGACATAAAAACTATAGTTACCATTTATTGAATGTAATTGAGCTAGCATTTTATTTCTACCATTTAACTTTCTCAATTTATATGTACTGTTATTTCTCTAGAGGGCATGGTTATTTTGATTTCTATCAGCAGGAAATTCACTTTGAACTATCTGAAAACAAAGAAAAAATGGATATTTACTAAAATGTACTATCTTACTCAAGAGCAGTTTGGCCTCATGTGTGAGTTAAGCCAAGAAATGGGAAGCCATTGGATACCAAGGCAGCCACTTCAGTCATTGCTCCCTGTTTCTGAACCACATTGGTTTGTATGTCTACATCTGACTTCTAGTTCTGTTTCTCTTTGCTATCTTTCTCTGCTTCTCCTTGCACATGATTCCGGTCACAAGCAGAGACTCAGTGACAGCTACTCCATCTCAGAAATAACTTCCAGAGGGGGACAGAAGGGAGCAAAAAGGGGATGGATGTAATACAACAACAATAAAATATATGTAAAAAAAAAAACACACTGTAAACAAATGAAAAAAAAAAAAAGAAATAACTTCAGAGAGGAAATCCAATGGTCCTAGCGTGGACCAAATGTCCATTTCAGGCAATAGTCACATAGCCAAAAATGGCCAATACCCCCAGTCAGAGGAGAGGCATATGAGGAAGGACCATACTCAGAGAATGGGGGCTGCCTATCCTGAGCTAAGCAGACACTTGTGGTAAGCTAGGTGCACACTACTGTTGAGGGAGGGCAGACAAACCGTGCATGGCAATGCCAATACCCTCTAGCGCCCGGGCAAGTGGAAGCAAGAGAGTGGGTACAAAGATGTCTGGAATCTCCGTGGTCAGTTGTTAACCAAAATGCAGCTGTGATAAGGATGGGCCAACCACACATCAGGATGCTGACTCTCTAAGCTGCCCAGCCATGTAGTTGTTAGCCTGTCGCTTGCAATAAAGCATGCAAACCCTCCTGAAGGCCCTGTGTAAGTCTTTCTTTGCCACCAGACTAGAGGCCTCCCTGCCATCATCACTTGCTGGTCCCACACCCTAGGCCAGGGACCTGACATCTGGCACCAGGAACAGGATAGCAAGGTACTGGGACCTGACACATGCTGAAGAAATAAAAATGATCAAGACTTAAAAGCCTTTCTATTGATTTATTTTTTTCTTTAAACCACTTACATTTCCCCAAAATTAAATATTACAAATATTTAATTCCTCAATGGACAGAATGTGAGACCCATTGAGTAGATATGTTTCTCCATGAAGTGATATTTTTAGTTCTGGAGGCTGGTTATTGGCTGATGTTAAAACCTTGTAATTCTCCATTGGAACCAAAATGAAGAAATGCATTTTGAACCAGCTGGCTTCATAGTTATGCTACTTCTGTCCTATAAGGAGATGTGAAGGTAAACAGAGGGTGAAATGTTTGCTGTCATCAGGAAAAACAGAACTAATAAGAAAAAGAACAGCTGTTCTAGAATGCTGTTTAAGGAAATGGTTTCATTTTTAATCTTACAAGGAGGAGAGAAGTGATTCCAGTCTTCCAGTCTGTGGTGCTTGAGCCTGTCTAAATAGTAATATGCCCCATAAAATCAGCACAAATTCATACCTACAATGGCTTCTTCCTGTGGATTTACTATCTTATAGGGCCCTCTAGAGATTGTACCACGTTCTCCAAAGCTCATTTTAATCACTATTCAGTTCTAGAAGTGAAATGATAATATTCCAGGCCGCAAAGGTCTTCAACTCAGTCTTGCTGTCAAGAGATTTTCTTAAGCCCTGGCTTAGTGGATAGGCACTAGCCTGTGAACCCAAAGGTTACTGGTTTGATTTCCAGCCAGGGCACATAACCAGGTTGCAAATCAGGTCTCCAGCCGGGTCCATAGCTGGAAGCAGGTGAAAGGCAACCCATACATTGATGTTTCTCTCCCTCTATGCATCTCTCCCTTCCCCTCCTTCTAAAAATAATAAGTAAAATCTTAAATTAAAAAAAAGAGAGATTTTCTTCAATGTGTTATTTGACTTCATTCACTGGATGCAAAACAAATATTTAGGGGATGAAGAAAGGGAGCAGTCGTATTTTCTTAAAGGATTATTCTCTTTCAGCTGGTAGTAGCTATCAGGGGACAGAAGTTTCATAATTACCACTATCTCCTAATAACTTTCACTGTGGCTAAATCAGATTTGCACTTTTATTAAAATGAAGGATTAGTAGGATTGAAGGTGCTGAAATGGCAATTTGATGTAAGGTTTTATTTTCTGCAGTTTAAGAGAGGCAAGAGTCATTGGCACTGGATGGAACACAGAGGTGTCCGGTAGAATGCAGAATGCTGACAGCCATTGGAAATGGATTTATTCTCTTATTGTACACAAAATTATCCTAACAAGCTATAAACTCTGGCTAGTTTAAAAATTGTCACAGCTGCTATGTAGATCACCATAATGGGACTCAAGAATTAAATCAAGCTCTCCAGATTGTTCAATGGTGATAGAAACTGCAGTGTCTGACTTTCAAAGGTTCCTAAAGACATTTTGGTTTGTTCAGCACTGAATACTTCTCTTTGTTTCACAGGGAAATAAAATTTTTACCTCCTTGCTGTGAGGACAATTTTATCTCTCAAGTAGAAGTGCAACAGAGGAATTCTTCAATTTACTCACTCTGGCTTTGGCTTATAAAACCTCCAATACTCATAAATTTCAGTTCCTGTGATCTTTCTTGTAGACAATTTTTAAAATTCTAGTCTGTATCTCTTGAATGAAGTGAGTCTTCTGTGTTATATATGACTTAGTGGGAACTAAAAAATATTTATTGATTCATAAACTTCTAATGTGATACAAGTGACTGGTAGAAAGGAAGGAATAAGTGTTTCTTTTTAAATAAAATAGCACTCAATAAAGACTTCAGTCCCTTTCCCAATTTTCTCAGGCTCAACTGGTAATCCTGTCAGTCTGAAATACAGTAGTTCAAAGGAAATATTTCTTAGTTTATATATATAGTATATATACATATATATATATGTGTGTGTGTGTGTGTGTGTGTGTGTGTGTGTAAAATGCCTGGGTTTTTGACTGATTCACAGAATTTCTGGCCAAACAGTAACAGTAAGGACTGCAAAGAGCCATTTGACCAGATAAGTAATCTTGACACCAGACTGTAAACAAGAATTATGATTTACTGCCTTCTAATTTATTCTATGACGTCTTTGGGGTAACAGCTCTTACTCAATAGTTAAAAGAAATTTTATATTTTATTTAAAAGGAAAAAGCAAACTACCCACCCCAACAATCCTGACCCAGTATGTTTTAAGAGCTTACAGAGAAGGCAGACTATCTGGACTTGTCCCATGTACATAGCAGCAGTGCATGTTTGCCTATTTGACTTGTGCACCTACCATGTGAGTGGATAGAAGAGTTGAATTAGGTTTAATTCAAACTACAAATATTTACTGAGGTGGGTGGGAAGGGGGACAGAGGAGAGCAAAAAGGGGATGGATATAATACAACAATAATATTAAAATTAAAAAATATATATTTACTGAGTCCCTTCTATAGTCTATGCCAACGATTCACCTAACTTGAACTCTTACCAGGAACATGGCTAAATTCTAATACATGTCTAAAATGAATGTTATACCTGCATGGTATCAGATGGAATATTCCTCTGAGTGGCTTGGGAAATGTGGCATAGATTAAGTACATGCTATTACAGCTTATTGGACCTCTTAACCTCCCACCACTATGAAAGAAGAAAAGTGTTTAGGAAGCAGGTGAAATCTCAGACTCCATGGTAAATAAGAGATCACTGTCAGGACAGTTAACTGTTATACAGCACTCAAAATGTGCTAAGGGTAACCAACTGAATAATTGCAGCTGAGGATATCTTGACTTTATTAGAGAAGTGATTATTACTGCCAAAATAAATTCCTGATGTTTTGTTTTGTGTCATGAGTTTCTAGGTCCTTCCAAGGCTGTCACAATTTTGCAACTTTCCAATATTAAAAGATATTGATCTTATGCTCAAGGACTTCACAAGCTAGTTAGGGATTAGGAAAGATGGCAGAGAAAAAGGACCATTTGGTATGGACCTCTCTATGAGGTGAATATGCATAAAAATAAAGTCCTGTCATATTTAAAAGTAAGTGAGCAAAATAGAAGCAGAGACATGGAAACAAGGAATAGACTGACAGTGACCAGAGAGAGGAGAGTGGGGAGAGGTATAAGGGAAGAAAAAAAGGGAGGGGTTGAGTCAAGGAACATGTATGTATAAATGACCCATGGAAAAGGACAGCAGGGTGGGGGATTGACCCTGGGAGTGGTGAGCAACGGGGGAAAAATTGGGACAACTGTTAAAGAGCAATAAAGAAAAGCAAAAATAAAAATGTAAATATGAAATGGTTTAAATGATGAATGCTGATATCTTTCATTAAGACCACTACAGTGATATTCCTTTTCTTTTCATGTTAATTATTTGCTAATTAATCAGTAAGATTACATGAGGTCGCTTTCCTACCATGTATTTTAGAATGTAGTTTATGTTAACCACTTTTTCTTTCCTTGTTCCAAAAATAAGGCAACTACAAAGTTGTAAAGGTATATAAATCACGAGGGGCAGATAAGTGACAAGCAAAGGAACAATGTTCCACTGATGATCTCAGCCTGTGAAACCCTCAGCTGTCAGGTGGGGATTTACGTCTTCCTAAAGAAAAACCATTTAGTATCTAGCATGGCGATTTTCAACCAGTGTGTCACAAGAATGTTTAAAACATGCAATACCTGACTGTTTAGGCAGGGGCACTGGCCATTTTTCTCTTAAATTGTCAAATAAAACAACGACAACAGCTAACACAGCAATAGCTGTCCGGTGTGAATGCGCTGTCTTAAACCATAATATATAGATCATAATAGATAGAGTTGCATCTTAGTGGTCATGTTACATAATAAGGTTGCATCTGATTAGTTAATTCTTGGTACTGGAAATCCTTATATACAAGTATGGGGACCTAACTTTGTAAGTCACTTTGGAGCAAAAAGGTTAGATAATTACTATTAATATTTTTTGTAAATCAATTAAAATTATACCCATTTTTGTCATATCAGCAAAGATATTCTTTTGTGTGCCACAGAATTTTAGTAATCAGATTGTATGTGCCAGGAAACGAGAGATTGAAAATTGCTGGTCTAGCACATTGCTCTACATTGTTTTCCCAAAACACTTATTCACCTGCTCAAAAGCCTTCAGTGGCTTCTTCTCCCCTTGAGAAGGTCTAAAGAACACTAGGATGCAAAGTATTCTCTCTCCAAAAAAGACAGGGGCTGGGAAGTTCTATGGTTAAATTAAGATCAAGAAACATCTGTACCACATCCTGTACTGGGGGACCACCCTGCACATGGAAGGCTTTGAAAGATCCAAAGTAAAAGTCACTTGACTTCATTTATTGGAGTGTTTCCTAAAGTTACTTGATCACAGAGTTCTTAATTCAGCTACATCTAATCAATATTTCACAGCATTCGTCTTGTTTGAGACTTTCCGGCTGAGAAAAGAAAGTAAAATACACTGCATGCATGTGTATAAATCAACTCCTGTCATCCATCACCCGACAACATTTGATTTTGGACACCTTCCTTTCATACATCTCTCTATAACCACACATGTAGAGAATGATCCAGAAATATCAGACATGTTGTTTAATCATGGGCACCTCTCTCTGTTTTCCTCTCTCTCTCTCTTTCTCTCTCTCTTTCCCTCCCCAATACTGGCATTGCTCTCTCTCTCCATCACTTACTAAAATGGAGGATCATACCATGTACACTTATCCATATCATAGTTTGCTGCAAAACTGTATATGACATAAAGGTGTCAATATGTTTGTAACCATTTTCCTATGGATGGGCATTTACTTTTTTAAAAAATTTATAATGTTGCTTTAAAATCATCGTGAACACATATTTCTATAGACTGTTGCACTTGTTTCTATGAAATGAATTCTAGGATTGGGATTGCTAAAACCATGTATGCATACTGATACATACTCTGAATTTTAAGGCTATTATCAGGTTGCTTTTCAAAATATTGTAACAATTTCTATTTTTACTACCATGTATAAGGGAATTTTTCCCCTGTGGACTACCAGTAATAGGTATCTGTTACTTCTTTTTGTAATTGCCAATATTATGGGGTTAAATGATATTTGCTTTTTAAAAAAAGAAAATTGCATTTTCCTATTCACCAGCAATTGAGTATGTGTATGTGTGTGTGTGTGTGTGTGTGTGTGCATGTATGTATATACGTATATATGTATATAATTGTAGCAGATAATATTAGTGTCCTGCCATATCTTCTCACTCAATGTTTTCTGTGAATGTCAGCTGGACTTCCAGTTTCCAGCACCTGCATTTCTTTCTGAGAGGCTTTATCTGGCTGCTGGGACCCACTCTGCTATACACATGATAAGCCAAACTGCTGTGGAGTTAACGCTGGGAGCCGGCTTTCACCAGAGCTCTCTCACCTCTTGAACAGGATTAACTCAATAACTCTGAAGTACGTGCCTACACTATCTCCCAGAGTTCCCACCAACATTCAGCTGGTTCTTAACAATGGTGGTTTACTTAATGATGGGTGTTTTATTGGCTCCTTAAACTTGCTGTCTCATTTTTCCCCTCCCAATTACAATATTTGACTCCTTGCCTCCAAGTCCGTGTCTTGAGGAACATAACCCAAAAGAATAGTCTTTTATTGTGTCTAGGAATTGTCCGTTGTATGTTTTCTTGATTAAGGCTAGATTTCAAGAAGACCCAATGTACAGGAGTTGCCATTATCATGAAGATGAAAAGATACAGCTGCTGCTAGGTATGCCATCTGAGGCAGAGGAACACCTTTTTTTTTCCTTTCCTCCCGATGTGCAGATATCCACCATAGCCATCCTCTGATTAGAACCCAGACAGACCATTTGTCAGAGGAGACAGGAAAATGCAGCCTGCAGGGCACAGCCCCTGCTATTCAGCGCACAGTTGCAGAAGGACAATGAACGAATATGAGACCAAACAGACCCAGGCTGACACATAGACAAAACTATGGAGAGCCAGTTACATCAGCACCACTTATTAAAAAAATCATCTTTTCCCTCCAGTGAAATGAATGTTATCTGAAACTCCCATATGTCCTACATAATGAGATATGTATCAAGGCATTCTGTTCTGCTTCACAAATATATTTGCCTAATCAAATGAAAATAACATACTATTTTTATTACAATGACTTTAAAATACTTGGTAAGCCAAGTCTCCTCTTGCCAGTTATTATAATTTTTGACTAGTCTCAAACACTTGTTCTTTCATATAAACTTGGATTATTTATTTAAATCAGAAAAAGTATATTCATCTGAGAATTGCACTTATAAACTGTTTCAGACATTCCAGCTTTGTCTTCCTATAGTATTTGTTTTCATTTATTCTGTTTAGTTTTATGTCCTTTATTAATAATTCAAAGTTTTTATTATTAAAGACAATTTGCTAAAATAAATTTATTTTACATATTTAAATTTTTTATACAGTTGAGAATGCAGTTTTCCATATCTCAATTTGCAGCTGATTATTATGATATAGAGACAATTATTACTACAGGGATTTTTGCATATTTTTCTTGTACCTATACACTGTAAATAATTTCTGTATTAATCTACTAGTTTTTGTTTTTGTTTTAACTATGGCTTTTGGCTTTTCTAGGTACACAATCTTATGTATACCAAAAAGTTTTTCACTCTTCAAATACATTATCATCCCTCCTCCATCCCCATGTTATTTTACCAGACTTTCTAAAGCAGCGTTGCATCTCACTGTGAATAACAGGTATCCTTACCTTGTTTCTGGTTTTAATGAAAGTGGTTTTAGTGCTACATCATTTAGGATAATGTTGATAATGCTTTTTGTAAGCAGAATTTATCTTATTTATGTACCTCTCTTCCAATTTTATAATTTAGGATTTTATTAGACTAAGTTATTTAGTTTTATCAACTGACTTTTCATCATCCATTGCCATGATATATGCTTTTACTTCTTCATTGGTTAATATAATGAATAATGTTGATAGATTTCATAATATTAAAATATCCATGAATTTATGAAATAAATTTTATTGATCATAATGTATTATTCCTTTGATATGTTGCTGGATTCTCTTTGCTGATAGAATGTTTTAGCTTTATATTTATGTAAAATTGGCCTATATTTCTTTTTTCTTTCACTTCACTTTTATATTTTTAAATAGGAGTTATAACAGCTTCATAAAATGAATTTGGAAGCCTTTCATCCTTTTTAAGGTCTAGAATTGTATAAACAATACCAAAATTAGTCTTTTTATTGTTGAAATTTAGCTGTGACAATAGCACTGCTGTCATTTTTAATTATTTTTCCAATCCATTTTCTGGTAATTTGTTTGATATAGTATCAATCTTAGAAGTTTACATTTTTCTCAAAAAATATACATTTCTTCTAGGTTTTTTTAAAGTATATTTTATCAGGTAGGCCCTGACTGGTGGCTCAGTGGATAGGTCCCAGCCTGAAAACTCTAAGGTCATTGGTTTGATTCCCAGCCAGGTGCTTAGCTGGAGGCAGGTGAAAGGCAACCATACATTGATGTCTCTCTCCCTCTCTGCCTCTCTCCCTTCCCCTCTCTCTAAAAATGATGAATAAAATATTTTTTAAAAAACTGTCAGAATTTTTAAAATTTAATAAAGTATATTTTATTGATTATGCTGATACAGTTGTCTCAATAATTTTTTCTTTCCCTCCTTCTCCCAGTACCTCACTTCCCTTCAGCAGCCCTCCCCACTTTAGTTCATGTCCATGGGTCGTGCATGTAAGTTCTTTGGCTTCATCCTTTCCTATACTATTCTTAACGTCCTCCTGTCTATTTTGTTCCTACCAATTATGCTTCTTAATCCCTGTACTTTTCCCCCCATTCTCTCTCTTCCCCTTCCCAGCTGATAACCCTCCAAATGATCTCCATACCTATGATTCTGTTCTGGTTGTCTGCGTAGATTGTTTTTGTTTTTATTTTTTAGGTTCACCTGTTAATAGTTGTGAGTTAGTTGTCATTTTAATGTTCATAGTTTTGGTCCTCTTTTTCTTAAATAAGTCCCTTTAACATTTTATATAATAATGGTTCAGTGATGATGAACTCCTTTAGCTTTATGATGCCTGCGAAACACTATATCTGTCCTTCCATTCTCAATGGTAACTTTGCTGGATAGAGTATTCTTGGTTGTAGGTTCTTGCTTTTCATCATTTTGAATACTACTTGTCAGTCTTTTCTTGTTAGCAAAGTTTCTTTTGAGAAATCAGCTGATAGTCTTATGGAAATTCCTTTGTAGATAACTCTCTTTTTTCTCTTGCTGCTTTTAAGATTCTCTGTTTATCTTTAACTCTTGGCATTTTAATTATGGTGTGTTTCTCTTTGAGTCCAACTTTTTTGGGACTCTCTGTGCTTCCTGAACTTGTATGTCTATTTCTTTTGCCAGATTAGGGAAGTTTTCTTTCTTATTTTTTCAAATAAGTTTTCAATTTCTTACTCTTTCTCTTCTCCTTCTGCTACCCCTATAATTCAGATGTTGGTATATTTAAAGTTGTCCCAAGCTTCTCCTTGTTTTTTGTTTTTTCAATTTTTATCTCTTCTCTCTGTTCCAGGTCAATGCTTATTTCTTCCTTTTGTTCCAAATTGTTCATTTAAATCCCGCTTCCTTCCCATCACTATTAGTTCCATGTACATTTTTCTTTATTTCACTGTGTATAACCTTCATTTCTTCCTTTATTTTGTGGCCATGCTCAGTCATTTCTCTGAGCATCCTGATCAGTGTTTTGGACTCTTCTTCTGATAGGTTGACTATCTCCATTTCATTTAGTTCTTTTTCTGGGGTTTTGTTCTGTTCTTTCATTTGGGCCATATATCTTTACCTCCTCAATTAGGAAGCCTCCCTGTGTTTGTTTCTGTGTATTATTAGGTAGAGCTACTGTGACTACCTGTCTTGGTAGCGTGGCCTAATACACCAGGTGTCCTATAGGGTCCAGTGGCACAGCCTCCCCTATCATCCAAGCTGGATATTCAAGGTGCACCATTCGTGTGGGCTGAGTACACCCTCCTCTTGTAGTTGAGCTTTGGTTGCTGTTGGAAGATCAGTGAAAAGTATTTACCCAGGCCAGTAGCTGCAAGAACTGGCTGTGACCACTGACCACCAACCTCTGCCTTCTGTGGAGGATCAGCTGTGCAGAGGCAGGGTGGTGGTGCTCCGACATAATCCATAGTTCTCTGTTGGGTGCTCTGGCCTTGGGGTTTCCCACGTGATACAGGCCAAGTCAGCTACCATCTGTGTTTTGCCAGGATTACCTGGCTGAGCTGAGCTATAAAGCAAACTGAGATGCTGCTACTTGTGCTGGGCTTGGAGGTTCCCAGATGAAAACAAGCTGTGTGGGGCCTGGGGCTCCCAGAGGCAGCTGTAACTTGTTTGATTGGATTTAGAAAGTTGTAAAGCCTGAGTTAAGACCAGCCATTCATATGGAAAAGCAGCTTGTGTGGGCCTGTAGGTTGGGTGGAGCAGAGTTTCTGGGGATCTCCCAGGCAGGTCAAGCAGTGTCAACAAGATTGAAAGAGTCTCAGATATGGCACCAGCTTGCTGGCTCTGTGTGGGGAGGGTTTAGAAAAGAAACAATGGCTTCTGCTCACCTTGATACCAGGCACTTCAGTTCCTCCCTGTGTGTCACTGGTGCTTTTCAAGCTGTCCCCTGGTGCTGGAGCTCAGAGGGAGTTAGTCTGAGTAGGTGAGTCCATGTGTGGGTTTTTTAAGAGAAACTGCTTGGAGCTCCAGAAGTTTCTTCCATTGACTCAATATGCGCTGGTTTTTGCAGCCATAGTTGTGGAGACTTACCTTCCTGGGTCTGGAACCCTAGGCTGGGAGACCTGGTATGGGGCTGGGTACTCCTCACTCCTGAGACCTCCCTCCTGAATTTTTACCCACCACATGTGGGTGAGAGACCAGCCCATTCCGCATCTCAGTCCCTCCTGGTCAGCTTGATGGATGTGATTTCTTTCCTTTTTTTTTTTCTTTTAGATTTATTTTAAAAGATTTTATTTATTATTTTTAGAGAGAGGGGAAGGGAGGGAGGCAGAGAGGGAGAAAAACATCAATGTATGGTTGCCTTTCACCTGCCTCCAGCTACGGACCTGGCTGGAGACCTGGCTTGCAACTTGGTTATGTGCCCTGGCTGGGAATCAAATCAGCAATCTGTGGGTTTGCAAGCCAGCGCCTTATCTACTGTGTCACCAGCCAGGGCTGGATGTGGTTTCTTTAAATCCACAGTTGCAGGTGAAAGGTAACCATACATTGATGTCTCTCTCCCTCTCTGCCTCTCTCCTTTCCCATCTCTCTAAAAATAATAAAACCTTTTAAAAATAAAATAAAATAAATCATAGCTGTCAGACTTCTATTCAACTCTTTCTGTTGTTTCTGGCTGAGGGTTGTTCTATACTTTGGTTGTAACTTTGAAGTGGTTGTGCAGAGTGAGCTATATCTGCCTACATTGCCTTCTTGATCAGATCTCTTTTCCTCTAGGTATTGAAATTTATTGCAAAGAATTACATCTAGAATTTTCTTCAAATGATTTTAACATCATAACTGTTTTTTTGTTTTCCTTCTCAGTAGTAATCCTGTATGTTTTTGTTCTCTTTTATTTTTGGAAGCTAGTTACTTTATTTTTAACAGTTTTATTGAGATGTAATTAATATACCAAAATGTGTTCATATTTAATGTGTACATTTGATGAGTTTGGACATAAATATATACCCTTTACCTTAAAAGTTTCTTTCAGTCCCTACCTTATTTTATAGTAAAAACACAACTTGAGACCTACTTACTGTCTTATCAAACTCTTCACTGTGCAATACTGTACAGTTAACGACAGACACTATGTGGTACAGCAGATCTCTAAAACTTACTCATCTTGTATAACCGAAACATGTACACATTCACAACAAGTGTCCATCTCCCTCAACCCCAGCCCCTGGTAACCACCAATCTACTCTCTGCTTCTATTTGACTATTTCCATACCTCGTATAAATAGGATCATGCAGTATTTGTCTTTCCATAACTGGTTTATTTCATTTAGCATACTGCCTAAGTGTATACATGTTGTTGCATTTGGCAGGAATTCTTCCTATTTTAGACTAAATATTTTATTGTATGTATATATCACATTTTCTTTACCCATTTATCCATCAATAGGTATATCTTGGCTATTGTGAATAATGCTACAATGAATATGAGAATGTTAATATCTCTTCATGATACTGATTTTAATTCTTTTGGATGAATATCCATAAGTGGGAAGGCTGGGTCATATAACTTTTCACTGTTGAGAATAATGTTAACTGTGGACTTTGCACATATACCCTTTATTATGTTGAGGGCCATTCCTTCAATTCCTAATCTGTTGATGGTTTTTTATCATGAAAGAATGTTGAATTTTGTCAAATGGTTTTTCCTATATCTAATTATGAAAGCATTTAATTTTTATCTTTCAATCTGTTAATGTTGTGTATCACATTGATTGATTTGCATATATTGAATCATCCTTGCATCTCAGGGGTAAATCCCACTTGATCATGGTGTATGATCCCTTTTAATGTGCTATTTAATTCAGTTTGTTAGATTTTGTTGAGGATTTTTGCATTTATGTACATTATCAGGGATATTGACCTGTAGATTTTTGTTGTTGTTGTTGTTGTTGTTGTTATAATGCCTTTGGCTCTGGTGTTAGAATAATGCTGGCCTTATAAAATGAGTTTGGAAGTGTTTCCGCTTCAACATTTTTTTTTTTTTTTTTTTAAGAGAATGACAACTATTGATATTAATTCTTCTTCAAGTGTTTGGTAGAATTTACTAGTGAAGCCAGTAATCTGGCCCTACATTTTTCTTTATTGGAAGATTTTTTATTACTGATTCAATCTCCTTACTGATTATTGGTCTGTTCAAGTTTTCTAATTCTTCATGATTCAGGTTTGGCAGGTTGTATGTATATTTATAGAAACTTATTCATTGTTTTCTGTTACTCAATTTTTCATCATGTAACTAACTTTTAGTAATAGTCTCTTAGAATCCTTTTTATTTCTGTGACATCAGTTATAATGTCTATTCTTTGTCTTTCTGGATTAAGCTCGGGAGAGTTTGTCTATTTTATCAGTCTTTTGGAAGAATTGGTTTGGGGTACATTCAACCTATTATGAGTTTTTTTCCTTCTGTTTCTCTCTGTTATCTTAATTTCCTTTTCTGCTATTTTCTTATTTCTTAAAGCTGTTTTACAATGTTTTAACTTATTTGTTTTATAATCATGAAGGTATTTGTGCAAGGAAATGCTAACAAATAGCTCTAGTTGCTCAAACTTCACATTCCCAAGAAAGGCCTGTCTTCATGACTGGCCTTGGCCAGGCTCCTAGGACATTAGCTCTGAATCTTTAGCATATTCTACCTGACCATGCCTGAGGCCTTGGGCCACGTGGTACCAGCTTAATCACAGTTTCTGCTAACTGTGATTTTTTGTGAATGTCTGTTTTTACTCTGGGCGCTGAAGTCTGAAAATCTGAGGCCAGTCACTCAGACATAGTGTGCCTATGTTTCTGACTCTCCAGTAAAACCCTTGGACACCAAAGATCAGGCAAGTTTCCCTGGTTGGTAGCTCTTTGCTGGGAGAATGAAGTGAATTTGTTCCACTGCACTGGGAGAAGATATATGAAAGCTTGCACTTGATTCTCATGCACTTTTTCTCTTTGCTGATTTTAATCCACACCTTTTCCTACAATAAGCCATAATGATGAGTATAATAGCTTTTATGAGTCCTACGAGTCCTTCTAGTGAATCCTCAAGCCTGAGAGTGGTCCTGGGATCCCCAGAGACAGCACTCCAGGTTATAATTTTTCACTGAGTGTAGTTTTCCACTGTGTTCCACAGGCTTTAGAATGCAGGGGTGTTCCTTTTATTACTTTTTCTGCAGTTCATGACTTCATTTTGATTATTCCCTTCTCTCCAACAGATATTTAGAAGTGAATTTCTTATTTTCTGAGTCATAGAAGCATATTTTTACTTTTTTAATTTTATTAGATAATGATCAGAGAATGGGATTTTTCAAATTCCAGTTTTTTGAAAATGTGTCTGTTTTTCCTCTTTGTGAACAAGTATTCACAAATATCATTTTCTACTATTATGTGAAAATAAAATATGATTTCTTTATGGTTGGATATTTTATCTCCACTGTTTTCCCTCAAGAACCTGAGAGAAGATACACTTAGAATACTTTTAATTTTACTTTATTCTCTCCCACTCCCTTACCTCCCAAGTTTTGCTAAATTTATCAATTTTAGTCCAAGACTATAAGCATTTCACTCACAGTGTGTGAAAAAAAGAAACTTTGGGCTGTAAATGGATCAAGTCTATCAGAAGCAGCTTCAATTACTTCTGTAGCTGTTGGAAAGAGACAAAAATTAAAGCTTTCTGAAAAACAGAAGGTACAGTGTGGTAGATTCATTATTACAAGGTCAGAAAGTTCACATTCAGAGTGGTAGGTTATTTATCACAAGTCTGATGAGTTAATTTACAGCCGAAGTGAACAAAATCAATTCCCTGTAACAATGTTTTCAAGCCTTGCAGTTAAACCATTATAGTTATAAGCCTGATTATCAAATATTTCTATTTCTCAAGAGGTCTTATTTTTTCTCATAACTGTCAGTTAGTATAAGGACAGCATCTCTGAGTAAATTTAATCTGAAAGACCATGGACCCTTGTGGGTAGTTTTCAGCACTGCTTGTTTATTTATTTTTTGTGTTTACAGTGCTGAGTATTTACCAGGATATAAAAATGCTTCACCATTCTCTTGCTTGCTTTGCTTAAAAGAAAAAGAAAAAGCAATATCAATACAATGCTTGCAGACTTATGTCATCAACACTAGTTTCCTCTCAAGGCTTCCCACCAATTAAGATTATTAATTAGATTTTCATAGCTAAGGTCGGTCATAAAGTTAAGTCTTGAATTTCATATGCTACTAGACATCATTGAGATTTAATGATTTATGTAAACTTTAAGGGTCATTACTGACCACTGTTTCCTCCTTTCATCTTTACCTTCTTATCTAGTTCTGAACATTTTGTTGTTTTTCTAAGCATTTTTGCTTGAATATTGTCTTTGAATGAGGTTCATGGAATATATTCTCAGAGTACTTGCATATTCATTTAAAAATGTCTTTTTTGTTTGTTTGTTTTTTGAGGAGTGGATGATATCTTAGATATATGTTTCTTGGATTGCAAGGATTTTCTTTTTTCCAATAATCCTCAGCCGTCCATCATTTTCCATTTAGTACATTCTATGGATGTACTAAATGACAGTCTGGTGTGTCGTGTGTGTGTGTCTATGTGTGTAAATTACTATATTTTTTGTCTGGTATCTTGTCAAAATTTGTTTTGGTTTTAGAATCCAGGAATTTGACAAGACATGCATAAGGATGCCTCTAGAACTCTTAGTAGTGAAAATCTAGACTTAGTATTGTTGTAGATTGAATAATGGTCCCTCAAAGATGTCTTAATCCTCAGAACCTCTGAATAGGTTATATGAAATCACAAGGGAGAATTAAGTTTACAGATTGAATTCATAAGCTGATCTTGTAATGAGATTACCCTGGATGATCTGGGTGGGCCCGGGTCATCACAAGGTTTCTCATAAGTGAATGAAGGAGGCAAGAGGGTCAAAGTATGGCAAAGATTGTAGATTGTACTGTGCTGCCTCGAAGATGGAGGAAGGAACCAGGAGCCAAGGAATGTGAGCAACCTTTAGAAACTAAAAAGGTAAAGAAACGGTTTCTCCCATGATGCCTCCTAAAAGCATTTAGCCCTATTGACCTCTTGATTTTAGCCCAGTGAGACCCATCTTGGACTCCTGACTTTCAGAAGTGTAAGATAATAAGTCCACATTGCTTTGAGCTGCTAAGTTTGTGATGATTTGTTACAGCAGCAATGGGAAACTAATATAGTTGATCTGGCATTAAGAAGGAAGTTTTTTCCTATTGGCCTGGTCAGAGGCTTTGCTCACATTCTCTAGGTCTGCTCATGGCAAACAGGTGCCAGGCTGTACAGAAGTAGCTGGAAATTGGAGCCAAAGAGGGGAGGATAGTATGAAAACATTCAAAGTGTCATCTTGCTAAAATCCTCATCACTTACCTTGTCAACCTTATATCTGCCATTCTCTAGCACAGTAACTTCACCTTATCTCTGGACTTTATCAGTAAAATTAAGAAAGATTTTGTATCATTTGTTTGAATTTTAATGTTCTATTAAGTTACAAGGTAGATGTGCAAACAAAATTGGAAGAGGGATAGGGAAAGAGAGAGAGGGAGGGAGAGAGAAGGAAAGGGAAGGGAATAGAAAAGAAGGGAAGGGAAAGGAAGGGAAGAGAAGAGAAAGAGAAGAGAAGAGTTAGATCTGAACAGCAAAGAAAGTCACAATCAGAAATTGCTTTTGTTATATTAAGTAAAACCAAGTAGAATGATGAGTCCAAAAGATTTTGATATTCCCCAAAGACTATGGAACAAGTGATCCTCTGCCAGAGGTAAGTGAACACATTAGTGCATATAATTATAATGACCTAGAATACAACCAAGAGTAAGCTAAAGAAGAACTGAATGGTGGGGATAAAGTCCAGCCTGAGACTTCTGGTTAAGGAATTAAAATGCAACAAATCAAATAAATTAAGCAGTCCGGCACACCATTTAGAATTTGGGATTTGCCTATTAATTGGAAGTCTTACTCTCTCAGGCAATAATTACTTCTAACTGGAAAATTTATAAATGGAGTAGTTATTCTTTTGAATAGAGGAAATGCACTCCCACTTATTGAAGGAAACGCATTTCTCTATTAAAAATATGTATTACAGTAATGGACAGAATAAGAGAAAGCATAGGTATATGTTTCAGATCAGACTCAAGGAAAACAACAGCTTAAGACATGCAAGGAAAGTAACATCAGATGTTCAGGAAAGAAGAAAATACATCTTGGGGAGGTTTTGTTTGGAGGGAAGAGAATGATATATTGAATAAAAGGAAAGAAGGCTACCAGAGATAGATGGAGACTAGATGAACTGGGAGGCACCCTGTCTCAGCCTGAGAACGGGGGAACAGTTGGAGGGCAGTCAGCAAACTATGGCCATGGGCCTAATCCAGCCTGCTTGTTGGTTCTAAATCAAGTTTCATTGGAACACAGCACACTCATTCACTTAGGCATTATTCACAGGCCAGAGTGACAAAATTGAATAGTTGTCATAAAGACTATACAGCCCACAAGAGTGAAAATATTGATGATCTGGCTCTTTACAGAAGAAGCTTGCTGGCCTGTTGGTTAGAGGAATGTGTCTGGTAGTCACTCCCGATAGAAATATCAGTATTAGCTGTGAGGTACATGAGGTACATTCTAAGTTGCAACTAATAAGAGTTAAAATTGTCCCAGGCCCTGACTGGTAGCACAGTGGATAAGGTGCCGGCCTGCGAACCCAAAGGTCGCAGGTTCGATTCCCCAGCCAGGGCACATAACCAGGTTGCAAACCAGGTCTCCAGTCAGGTCTGTGGCTGGAGGCAGGTGAAGGGCAACCATACATTGATGTCTGTCTCCCTCTCTGCCTTTCTCCCTTCCCCTCTTTCTAAAAATAATGAAATAAAATCTTTTAAAAAAATTAAAAAAAAAAAAATTGTCCCAGTTTGTAAACTATTTACTTAAAAAAAAAAAAAATGTAGTGAATTTAAGGTTATCTCCATGAACAATTCTGGAGTGCTTTCTTTGGGAGGGAAAGAGAGAGTGACAGTCACTAAGTAGAATTGTGTGTTTCCTGGGTAGCCCTGAGAGGGAGCTGCATGAGAGACTGGACTCTCATCTATCACAAATATTAGTTGAAAAGACAACATTGAAAACTGCTTACCTAGAGAAGCCTGCGTTAAGAGCATGGGCATTTGTAAAAGTATTTTTAAAGATGTCAGTGATGAAGAGACCTGGCATCTTCCTCCTTTAGCAATGCAACCTGGGCTAAGACTCTCCCAGCAAACCCAGCGTCCTTCAGTTCCCACGGGAGTACATACCAAGATGGCCTGAATGCCTTCCCTTTCCCCTTGTAATCCATCAAAGGTTCAACATCAGGTTTTCATTTAGACCAGCAATTTTCAGCCTTTTTCATCTCATGGCACACATAAACTACTGAAATTCTGCAGCATGCTAAATATATCTATAATGCTGATCTGACCAAAAAATAGGTATAATTTTAACTGAATTACAAACAAACAATAATAGTCATTACTTGCCCTTTTTGCTCCAAAGTGACTTTTTAAAAAAATCAAATGCCTATAATTGTATAATGTAAGAATTCCTGGTACCAAGAATTAACCAATCAGACATAACCTTACTATGCAATGTGAACAATAAGATGCAACTAGACAACTACTGTTGTGTTGGCTGTGGCCATTATTTGGCCTGACAGTCTACAGAGAAAAAGATCAGTGCCCTTGACTATATAGTCAGGTATTGCGTATTTTAGAAATTCTCGTGGCACACCAGTTGAAAATCATGGCTTTAGACCAATTGAAAAGGCCAAACATGAGCACAGGAGTCCCCTGGATTCTGAAAATGTTGTAATTTTTCTGTCACAAGTTTGGGATAGGGAATGTTATAGACAGATGCAGGGTGGGAAAAGGCATAGGATAAGGCATTTCAAGAAAATTCAATGTCAGGTTGGGTAAACATTTTAGAGTGAATTGTTTTTTGTCAGAGCCTCTTCTTGACTCCCTTAGAACTTACTACCCAATTTGAGTAGTAAGGAGGGATTGAAAGGAATGACAATATAAGGGGTGCCTGAGAAACAGTCTATCACAAAGTTTTCCCACAGCAGAAATGGGGAGGTGCTGAAGGCATAGATGGGAATTCTAAAGACATTATAATTATATGAACCGCTGGCCTATTTACCTTCAACTAGACCAAGGCAAAGAGAACCTTTAAGTCAAAATTTGTCATTATCTACAAAGCAGATCCTCTGCTTTATGTAATTTAGGATGATATTTTGTCATCTTTAGCCCTGTGTGTTTGTGTTTCATGTGTGTAAATTCTAGCTGCCTTAAAGGCTAGGCATTCTATCCCATCTCTCATCTAATGCACCTGTTCTAGTGGCTGACCGCATCTTTCATATGGCGCTTGATAAATTATTTTATTGCAATTAATCCCAAGAGTCTCCCAAGTGATCATTTATCCAGGGAACAATGCTGGTTCAGGTGGTTAATACAGAGAAAAGATTTCACTCCCAGAGAAAGGGAGGATTAATACTTCATTTGTGAGGACTGGAATATTTTTGGTGTTCACCTCCATGAATATATTCTTTCCAATTTTCCAAGACTTAAGCTTACAGTCTAAGAAAGGAAAAATGTAATTCAGCCTGTATTTTTGAGTTCACATTAGCAATATTTGAAGTGACCCTGGAGGGCAGGGTCTTTGTTAGCTGTGTAATCCCCACAAATAAAATACTGCATAGAACATAGTAAGGACTGTATTTTTTGAATTATACTCATGGATTTTTTTCTTATGATTTTCTTGTCATGGCTTTAACATTTTAAGTCAAATATTTCAATTTTTTTGAATGTCTTCCTGCAGCCCCAAAGAATTCTTTACTAGGTATTAACATGTACATCAAATTTCAGGTGTTAATAAAAACAGAAATGGAGGAGACTGGATATGTTTAAGTTCTCATGAAGCTTTTATTTACTTCCTAGCTTTATTATGTTTTATCTTTTTTTTGCTTTATCAATTCCAATAGATCATTTCCATTGTTTATTTTTGCAGTTACTGCTTATTTAGGGAAAAACAAGCAACAGCTGCCACAACACATAACATATTCCTTAATTTACACATCAGGGATCTGGTTTGTGAAGAGGGGACATGCCTGAGGGCATTTATGTAAGTCCTGGGGAAGAGATGCTAAAAGGTAATTCCTTCAGGCTTCCAAGGAATCTTCACTGTACCTCTTTTTATTTTTCTCGTTAACAGAAAATAAATATATGTAAGTGGGATCTAAAATAAGGCTAGTGTTTTAGGAATATTCTGATTTCATTTCTTTGGTAAGAGAGAAATGGGATAAGCCTTCACATTTTTAAAGTTTTTTTTTGAAAATGTTTAAAGTACTTCACAATTTTGACCTATGACAGCAGTCGCTGTTTTAAGGTTCTATGGGAGGGTTGATAAATACCATGGCTAAGCAGGAGGAAGCAAAATTCCTCCACCGGCATTTGCCGTGTCAGTTCACCTCCAAACCTGAGCTACCCACCCACCTGAGATTTTTAAATTTACAGTTTGAGGTAGATGGATGGAGCATGAATCAACAAAATATGGGGACTGTTGACTTATGTTTAGACTAATGAATGAGTATGACTTCAGATTTTAAAATAAACAAAAATAGTAATAATGTGGTTTTAACATTAACTTGGAGACCATGGGCTGAATTTTAAGGAACAGAATAAAACTGTTCGTTTCTCATATAAAACAAGTTATAAATCCTTACATTTCTAAATCAAGGGAGGTCATGTTGTTATGTTACTTTGAGGTTTTTTTTTGTTTGATCATCTCCAACTTAACTCTTTTTGGGGTATCAAAATAATGTGGGATTAAAGTCCTCTCACAACACTGGGCTTTCTCCATCTGCAAAATGAAGAGTTTGAAGGAACTATAAAGAATGTCATTCAAACTTTGAAATTAATTTCATATAAACTTTAAAAAAATCATCGTAAATCAAATGGAGCTCAAGGTTAAGGAAATAATTAGAGGGTTTGGAGGAGAGGAAGGAAATTGCTATTTTTGACTGAACCAATTTCTTTCTGAGTAATGCTATAATTTGGATTTAATCTTCTGGTAATGTGGTTTATTATGCAGTATGCTTTCAGGCTTCCTCAAAATATTAACTATAACTATAGATTATATCATGGTATAATGGTTTTTATTTCTCAGGTCAAAATGAAACTTATTCTCGAAGGAAGAAAAATCCATCATATTGATTCTTCTTTACTCCTGCCATAAACCTTGGACCATCATAGGAAAACATGCTTGCTTCATTCTTTTATATTAACAGTGTTTTGACATAAAATGCATTTAATTATCCAGCCAATAGAGCAGCAATGTGTTCTTATGGGAAATGAGGCTGCCCAACTTCGTCATGCACATTTGATAGGAAATAATTGCCCTCCCTGCACCTCAGCTAAATGAATTTCAGCTCATTTCTGCCTTACTTTACGCACCACGATCACATGAACTTGAAAGGAACTTGAAAGCTGGCCTGTGCTGGCAAATCTCTTAATCCTTGATTATTTAAATCTCTAGTCCTCATTAATTTCCTTCTCTGAGTTTTTACCCTTTGGGGACTGTAAATCAGAGTCTTCCTTTCCAATTTGTTGGTCATCGATAAGATTAGGACACTGATAGATCTGCAAAGCAGTGTTGATTTCGTAGTGATTTTACATGTATCATTGCTTTGTACAGTCCATTTGGGTGCCCTTCATTCTGCAAAGGGAAGCTGCGGCTCAGTGTGGTTCAGTGACCGCCACATCAACCCTGCAGCTGTGGAACTTCTGGACTTGAGGCTAATAGAACTATCTCAATCTGTATGTTGGGTTTTTTAGATGTTCTCTATAAAGTGCCAGCAACAATGATCTATGTTAATCATTATGAATGTTGGACTGGAGCTTCAGCTTTCTAGAAGCAGCTTCTATAAAAGACCACTGCTGCATCATACAGGAGGGTGCTAGTTCATCTTCAAGTGTCATCTAGGAACTAGAAGTCATTACCCTAGAGAGTCTCCAAAAGATCCTAAATTTTTTAAACCATGGAAGAGCTGTCCTAAGGAGGGCCAACAAGCTACCTAAGAGATTCGTTTAATGGAGAAGGAGAAGGACCCAATTTGCTGACTTTCAAATTACCGTATTAGCAAGGCAGGCACTAAGCTAACTAAACCTCCAGCATCATAGTGTACATGGGAGACTGAGGCTCTACCAGTTGTCTGATATTCATTCTCCTGCTTCGAGAGCGCATTTCTCTTAATGCAGTTTGGACCATTTTCTCTCTGGGAACACTGCCAGCTGCTTCCTACTGACCCTCCATCTGTGCCCTTTTGAGCTTAATAGCCCCATAAAAGGGATTCCCTGTCTCCTGCCACTAAACTCCCTTTTCGAAAGGATATTTAATACTTAGACTATTGTGACACATGCACATTTTGTCTACATTGAATTACACATTTTCTGAAAAGATGTATTGTCATGGTAAAGTTCTGTGTCCTAGCCAATCTTTCTTCACATATAGTGTGTATAGTAAATGGCGGCTAGTGGAGTGGCATTTACCTGAGATTTTGAAGATGATTGTGGCAAGTGCCAATTTAAGAAAAGTTTTGGAGATTTAGAGGAACCACTCAGAAATCAACTCTGCAGTCTACAAAAGTGAGGTCAAGAGAAGTCGGTTCAAAGTGCTTACTTCATCCAAAAGAGTTATGTTTTCTTACCTGTGAATGTTCTTACTATAAAGCCTGCATCCTTGATGTTTTTCACTTGTGAAAGCACATCTTCCAGAATTAATGTCCTGACATTAATTTCTACCAAATATCAGTACTGAGCTTGGTGATACCCCAGACTCCACATAGCCAAACAAAAGTAAAAAATGAAGGAGACAATTGAGGGAAGAGTTTCTTGAATAATGCATATCATAAACCATCATGCAAAAAAACCAACTGAACTTCTTTGAGGCCTAAAAAAGCTCTGAAGCTGACCTCTAGACAATTAGATATTCAGTACAATCCCTGGAGTGTAGTTTGAAACTAGGTAGCAATTCCTCCAACTTTGTTCTTCTTTCTCAGGATGCTGTTGCCATGCGGGGCCTTTTGCAGTTCCATGTAAACTTTTCAAATTTATCTTCTAGTTCTGTGAAACACATCATTGGAATATTGATGAACATTGCATAGAATCTGTAATTGCTTTGGGTAGCATACACATTTCAATGATGTTAATTCTTCCTATCCATAAACATGGTATATACTTTCACTTATTTGTATTTTCTTCAATTACTTTCTTCAATGTCTTATGTTTTCCCAAATACTGGTATTTGGAATACCATACCTAACTATATTCCTAGGTATTTTATTATATTTTTGATTCAATTATAAACAGGGTGATTTTCTTAGTTTCCCTTTCTCATAGTTCATTATTGGTGTATAACAATGCACCTGATTTTTTGGATACTAATTTTGTATCCTGCTACCTTGCTGAATCCATTTATCTGTTTTAGTAGTCTCTAGGTGTAAACTTTAGGGCTTTCTCTGTACAGTATCATGTCATTTGCAAATAATGATAGTTTTACTTCTTCCTTTCCAATTTGGGTGGCTTTAAATTCCTCCTCTTGTCTGATTGCTACGGCTAGGACTTCCAGTACTCTGTTGGGTAAGAGTGGTGAAAGGTGACATCCATGCCTTTTCCCCAGTCTGAAGGGGGAGACTTCTAGATTTTGTCCACTGAGTATAATGTTGGCTGTAGGTTTGTAGGTTTGTCATATATGACTTTTATTATGCCCACTTTGCTGAGAGGTTGTTTTGTTTTGTTTATCATAAATGGGTATTAGATTTCATCAAATGCTCTTTCTGCATCTAATGATATGGTTATATAATTTTTATCTCTTTTTTATGTGGTATATCACATTAACTGATTTGCAAATAATCATACCAACCTTGCATCCCAGGGATAAATTCCATTTGATTACAGGGTGTGATCTTTTAAATGTATTGTTGGATTCAGTTTGCCAATATTTTATTGAGGATATTTTCATCTATGTTCATCAGCAATATTGGCTTATAACATTTTTCCTTGGAGTATCTTTATCTGATTTTAGTAAGGGGATAACATGAGCTGGTAAAATGAACTTGGGAGTCTTCCCTCCTGTTGAATTTTTCAGAATAGCCCTGACTGGCTTCTGGCCCTGGGGTCACACTTAGTACAGGGGTCTCTACTGCAAAATTATTGACACATTTACTTAAAGGGCTATTTTTTTTTTAACCTATGATCACTAATCCATCTAATTTCCCTTTGAAATAAGTAAAATGATATTTCAGATATAAAACATGTGAGCAGACACAAAAAGGTGCCTATTATAAGAGTCCATTAACAGGAAACTTCCAGAATAGGTAAAGGAACAGAGACAGAAAGCAGATCAAGGGTGGCAGGGATAGGCGGAGTGGGGAGTGAGTACTTGCAGTGTGGGGTTTCCCTGTGGGGTGATGGAGCATCTTGCAACTAGATGGTGGTGAGGATGCTTGCCCAGCCTCGTGAATGTACCCCATGCTCAGGAACGGCACAGCTTTAAAATACAAACAATAACTTTTATTTATTATTTAAAATAAACCACGCCATAGAAAAACAAAGGATAAAAAAGAAAGAAAAGAATACAAGGAAACAACCCAAAAGAACCCCAAATGATAAAAATAAAAAAAGAGAAAATGGAACCATGCCGTAGAGAAAAGAAAAACAAAACAATGAAAAGAAATAAAAGAGATGGGTCAAAGAGTAAAAAAACAAATTCAACAGTTTCAACAGGCTAAATCTGATGCATTTTCCAGAGAGAGGCAGCTCTGGTTCCATGGTGGGAACCAGGGCAGGTTGGCAGGAGGGTTCTTCAGGCAGGGCTCGGGGCGCTGCATGGGCTGCCCCACTCCAGAGCGGCAGCTGGAGCAGCTGCTGGGGGTGGCATGATCGCTGGAGGCAGGCCCCCCTCTGGGTCTGGAGTGGCTTCCTGGTCTACCTGTGCGTGAAGCTGCCAAGACAGGTGCTGATGCGGGAGCCAGCTCTGCCTCCTGGGCTGGTGCTGGAGTTGCCAGAGGGGAGAAGATCACCCACATGCTCCCCAAAGACCAAACACAGCCAGAGCTCAGGACCCACCCAGAACATCCTCGCCTCGGGCAGTCCAGCACAAGGGTGGTCTGAGTCTAGTCTTTGCTCCTGGCCAGCTTCTGCGGGTGTTCCCTGTGTGTCTGGCACTGACCCCTCCCCATAAGCTCGCATGCACCTCCACCCCCATGCCACCCCCCCCCACCTTCTCACCCTTGGGCGCCGCCTCCTTGGGTCCCAGGTCACCCCGCTGCATGTTTAACATGGGCCTCGTGCTCCAGGCTGCAGATCCTGGGAGGCTTCAGGGGTGCTGTCCTTCTCCTGCTATCCACCGTCCCTGGTTTCCCAGACCCCCAGGTGGCCACAGTCACCTTGGGCCTGCTTTTGCCCTCAGTGATGTGGCACACCTGCCCCTGGCTGGTGGACATGAGTGGGGGCCTTCATCAACCAGGTGCCATTCCTCCATGACCTTGGTGGCCCTTTGCACAGCAGTGAAAGGCAGCCTGTCCAGTGGCCTCAAGCCCTGTCTGGCCCTAGTTTAGTCCTCTGCCCCCTGGACCTTCCGCTCCTGGATCTGGCCCAGCCATGCGTCTGCACTGACCCCCACCAGGGGGAAGTGAGGGTCACCTCCAGGGCTCTGGATCCATGGGCAGAGAATGCTGCCCACAATCTGGGTCCACCCAGCCAGCCTTGGCATGGGGTGTGAGCACAAGGGGCCTACCAGACTTCTGGCTGTCCCTTCTTTCCACAGCCTGTTTCCGCTGGGGCAGACCCCCCCCACATGAGCCCCTTACACATACACACACACACATGCACATGCACACGCACACATACACAGGGAGGCGACATAGGGCTGCTCAGGTGGGATCAGAGTGTGGCCTGGCCAGAACAAAATTGCCCTGAACCCTCAGGTGTCACCTCTGGGTCCCACCGTGAAAACAGCCACAGGCTTCTGCGATGAAGCAGCTACAGCTATAGCGGAACATATTATTACCACTGCCTCCTTTGGAGCCACAGTCTCAGGACACGGGAAGACAACAAGAAAACTTTGTTGGTGGCAAAGTATCACGTGAGCCAGGTAGGGGTAGTTTTAGAATGTGGATGCTTGGTTACCAGCTACCAGGGTTCCAAGTTCTGTTGGCTCGATCCTCAGGAAGTGAGGTCACTGCTCAGGGTAGCCGAGGTCACTGTCTGGGTCCCCTACCCCCAAGCATGTCCTCAGATAAGAGCAGTAACTTCACTTCTTTATTATGTTTTTGCACAGTATGTTTTCATTACCATTCACCTCCCCCAAAACCACCTTCCCCACAGTCCATTTCCCGTTTAGCTTGATCCTTCCATCCCCTAACCTCCTCCCTCAAAGCTGTCATCCTGCTCTCTGTGTACAAGTCTGTCTCTACTATATTTCGTTTGTGTTCTCCAGGCCCATCCATGCTGTCACAAAGGGTACTTTTCTTCTTTTTTTTACAGCTGAGTTCTACTCCATTGTGTAAATTCCCCATAGTTGTTTTATCCATTTATCTACTGATGGATACTTAGGCTGCTTCCACATCTTGGCTATTGTATATAATGCTGCAATGAGCATAGTGGGGATGATGTTCTTTCAAATTAGTGTTTTAGAGTCCTTTGGATATATTACCAGTAGTGGGATCTCTGGGTCAAAAGGCAGATTCATTTTTAATTTTTTGAGTTATCTCGATATTGCTTTTCCATAGCAGCTGCACCATCTGCATTCCCACCAACAGTGCAAAAGGGTTCCCCTTTCTCCACATCATCACCGGCACTTGTTGTTTGTTGATTTACTGATGATAGCCATTCTGACAGGTGTGAGATGATATTTTTAATTTGCTTTTCTCTGACAATAAGTGACAGTATATTTTTATGTCTGTTGGCTATCTGCATGTTCCCTTTGGAGAAATGTCTATTTGGGTCCTTTGCCCTGAATTTTAAAATGAGATATTTGGATTTTTTTTAATGTTGAGTCTTGTAACTTCTTTATGAATTTTGGATATGAAACCTGTATCAGATGCATGGTGAATAGGTTCTCCCCTATGTGCTGTCTTTTAATTTTGTTGATGGCTTCTTTTGCTGCACAAAAACCATGTAGTTTGATGTTGTCCCATTTGTTTGCTTTTCTTTTGTTTTCATTGCCTGAGGCAATATATCAGATAAAATATTGCTACAAGTAATATTTGAGATTTTACTGCCTATGTTTTCTTCTAGGATTTTTATGATTTCAATCCTCATATTTAAGCCTTTCATCGATTTGAATTTACCTTTGTGTGTGGCCTACGAAGTGGGTCTAGTTTCATTTTCCTACAATTATGTGTCCAATTTTCCCAACACTGTTTATTGAATAAACTGTCTTTAGCCCATTGTAGGTGCTTGCTTCCTCTGTCAAATATTAATTGACTGTAAAGGTGTGTTTATTTCTGGGCTCTCTATTCTGTTCCATTGATCTATGTGTCTGTTTTTATGCCAGTATCATGCTGTTTTGATTACTATGGCCTGAGAGCAGAGATCCCCAGCCTTTCTGGCACCAGGGACTGGTTTCATGGAAGGCAGTTTTTCCATGGATGCAAGGTGGTGGTGGGGAGACAGGTGTCGGAGCTCAGATGGTAATATAAGCAAAGATTTGCTTGCTGGCCCACTGCCTACCTCCTGCTTTGTGCCTCGGTTCCTAACAGAACAAACCAGTACCAGTCCATGGCCTGGGGTTTGGGGACCCCTGCCGTAGAGGCCTAAATGAAAACAGAAAGTCTAAAAAGGAAATCAGATGAAGGACAGTTTTATTTTATTATCCCTTCTAAAAATCATGAGCCTTCTTTTCTTCACAATTGTTATTTCCTTCTGACAAAATTCATTTTCAGGAACCGCAGCACAAGACACAGCTAGTGAAATTCAGAGATGAACACTTTTTAACCCTCAGATTACAGATGTAGAATTTATTCTATTAAGTGAAAGAAGGAAGGAAGGTCATTTTATATATCAAGCCTTCCCTGGAGGCTGGCCCTGTGCTGGGTACTTTTATATGCATTTGTGTTTAAAGTGAAGAAGGAGCTTTGGAGGGGGAGAGCAAGGAGGGGTAACTTGCAATAATCAGTGTGCAAAATGCTTGCTTGAATTTACAGCTTTATTGCAAGGTAAAGGATATAATCTTAAACTAGAGAACCATCTTTAATATTCTTCCCCTCTCTAAAATATTATTTCTATTTAGACAACTAATGATCCTTAAAATGTTTCATCAAAGGAGCTACAGATCATGTTTAAAATGTAGCCTTGTTTTTCCTTTCTTTTTCCAGGTTATAAATACTTGACGTTTAGGAAATGAAGTTCTTCATTTACAAAGCACCTAACATTTTTTCAACCATGTCCACAGTACTGTGAGGTACCAGGTTCGTGTATGTGGCACTTTTCTTTCTTTCTTTCTTTTTTGTTGTTGTTGTGGTGGTGGTGGTCATGCATTTTTAGAAAGGGACATTAATTCCTGCTTCACAGAGAATGAAGTGAGGTTCAAGTTAAAATTTTTAAAAGAAGCATAACTCCTTTTTAATTCCTTACCCTGCCTTCGTTAGCACCTCGTGTACATTGCACAGTTATAAACTATCTTCTGCATTGTGTTGGCTCGGCTCATTACAAGACTGTTGGCAGTAGCTTAGCAAAGAAGAAAATGCAAAGTAGATGCTAAGCTCCTATGTAAGTTAGTCGGGGTCTTAGTGGCAAGCGACAGAATCCAACTCTGGCTACGTCAAACATAAAGGGAATTTGAGGAATGACAGGAAAGCTGAGGGATCAGGCTTGGAAAATAACCAAGGAACATAGACACATGGGAACACTAGACAGCAGGACCTGTGCAGGAGGTTTCACTGTCGGGTAGTCACAGTCATCATGATGAGACCATGACTTCAAACATGAGCCATCCCTGTGCTTTCCTCATACTCACTGAGGGTCCAAAGTCCAAGGAGAACCTTAGCTCCCTGTCTGCTTCGTGGTGCAGAGGCAAAGAGTCTGGTCACATAGAAACATTTCCACAGAAAATAGGAGATTTCCTACAGTGGAGAATAGGATACTAATACAAGGGTGTTTTGGATGTTGGACAACCCCTTGAATGGCATAAGTTCCCAATGTTCTAAGATTAGCTTACCTAAAATTGAGAATATAATATATTCTTACATTTCACCTTATCTCTTTTCCTCTAGCAATGACCACAACCTGTAAAACTAATTAAAAGAAAAAAAGAATCTTGGACATTAACTAGTTCAAAGACCTGCTTTGACAGTTACTGGGAGGTTCTGCGAGATGGTGGCCTGCTCAACATCATTGCTAGAAAGTTGTGGCACCAGAACTTGAACCCATGTCTTCCAAGACTACAACAGTGACAAGTCACAGTCATCCAATGTTAAGTTGCAACTTTAGTGGTGAAACTAGGGCACATTTTCACTTGCTTACCAAAAGAGCACGTTTTTGCTCTGAAAAGTTCTGAGATAGTGAAGATCCCCAAGTGCTAAGTTCAGGGTTTTATCTTGATTTTCTAGCAAGTAACTTAAACAAGTTACTTACTCTCTCTCTGTCCTTTTACCTGTAAAATTTCAAATATACTCATCCTTCTTACCTTGACATTGTTTTACAAAATAATTATGATAAGACATAAAATATTCTGTATACTTTTAAAAACTACATGCATGTAAAAATACTTTATAATATAACTGGTTACAATAATAATGACTTTTTAAAAACCCGATTCACACAGTTACCCTGTGACCAACGCTTTCTGTCTCCATTTTGTAGTTCACTAGTCCAAGAATATTAATTGATTTGCATTAAATGTCATGTATCTAAAGAAGTCAGAAGAATGAGGAGCTTTAGAACCTACATCTCCTGATTCAGAATATAATGTTTTCCTCATTGATACTAATAGCAATTGATTGTGAGGGCTTATTATCCATGAAGAGCTCAGCTAACATTTCTAATCCTCACACCATCCAAATTTCTAGATTTTTAGTGCCCTGTCATGCAGATAGACCCTGAGGCCCAAAAACATTACATAATTTTGCCTAAGGTTATCCCAGCTGGTGGTGGAAATTAGATTTAAAACTACAATCTTGCTTCCTCCAGAACATTTTCTGTGATATCCCCACCTCCTGGTCTAGTACGCGCTTCCCCAAAGTTGCAGCACAGTTTTTAAGAAAGCAGCAGGTCTGCGATTTTGTCATGAAAACAAGATTATCATCTATCAAAAGCATACATGGTCTTATCTGTATTACCTTGTTTAACTTTCACAATATTCAAACATCGCCCAAGACCTTACAGATGGCAAGATGGGTAGAAAAATCAGAATGCAAACTCGCGAGTGACTCCAGACTTCAGGATCTTAGTTGCTCACCATTGCCACATTCTGCAGAAAGCCTAGAGTTGAAATTAACTGCTAGGCTTTCGTTCACCAGACCCCTCTGATGAGGGCAGTTTTAATTTAGAACCAAAATACCTAGTCTCTCTCATGAGAAGTGGAATCTATAAGTTGGAAAGGGCTGAGGAAGAAGTCTTCAAGTTTTCTACATTATCCAAGTTCATCTTCTCCCAGAGCTTTCTGATGCACTCTTTCATTCATGAATTGGAATAACTGAAGCTGTCAGAACTATTTACACTCATTTAAAATATTTCCTCAAGAGGGAGACAATAAATAGAGGCCATTTCAACACTCACGGCCACCAGAGGGCCTCAAACCTCACAGGTCTTTGCTCCTCCATGTGCTGTCCCCACCAAGAGCAGCAGCACCTAGGAGCTTGGTAGATTTTGGCATCTAGTAGGGTACCTGCTCCTGAGTGACTGAATCATAACCTTCATTCTAACAACATTCCTTAGTGACTTATGTGACAATTAAAGTTTGGGAAGTACTCTCCTAAGATCCAGCTTGGTCAGTTAAGAACTAAATGCTCCCAGGATAGCTCCTGTCCTTTAAACATAACAGCATTATTCTTGAGTATTTAAAGTGAGTATTCTTAATCCTCTCTTTCAAATGGGAAGATTGTGGTTCAGAGAGACTACATGAATTGGTAGAAATGACAAAACCAAGTGGAGGTTCCTAAATTTGAACAAAGGTCTATCTTCTGACTAAGTAGTATCACTTCCCATTGTTTTTGCTGCTTTTGGAAGCACTGTTTTTGAAGGGGTATGTTTTGAGATCATAAAAAGTTAGTAAGGAACTTGGTTTGGTTTTCTCTTTCCATGATCGTGGATCTCAATGGCTAAACATCAGGTGTAGAGATTTAGTCCATAATTATCTATCTCATAGATAAAATGATGATAACAAATCATAGGAAAACTCAGAAATAGTCTTACTGTCAATAATAAATGGATTTACTCAGGATAGTTCTAAATGGTATCCATTGGATTTTAATCCCTCTAATGTCAAACAGCTGACAACATGGCCCTTGAACGAGTCCTGTGGCTTCTAGATCCACCAGCAGATGTCAGTATTTCTTCAAGCACCACAATGACCTCGCAGGCTTTGCCCTACCATTCTCCGTCCATCGTTAACTGTCTTTGAAGAATGGGCGGGCAGTGGTTTCTTCCACATTTTCATTTTGTGAGAGCAATCTTCTGAGATAAATATCTTTAAGGCTGTTGAAAGACCTCAAAGCAATGTTCTTCTTTCTCTCTTTCTCTCTTTCTCTCTCTCTCTCTCTCTCTCTCTCTCTCTCTCTCTCTCTCACACACACACACACACATTTTGTGGGAAAGATCCAAATTAAGGATTTCCCCCCAAGATCTTTCCATGCAGAGGTTAGGGAAAGGCATTTGAGATACTGAAGGCACATGTTGTCAATCCCCTTGGCTGATCAATCAAGGTCACCTCACTCTCCAGGAATGAGGCCATGCAGGCCGAAGGCCAATCCCAAAAGAATATCCTTGGAAGAAAGTGACTGGGGAATGAACCAGCAGGACAGAGTTTGCTTTGAATACTTTTGTCAGAGTTAGCTTCGGTAAGACGGAAGCTTCATACCAAGGTTTTATTTATTTCTCAAATTATATTTTATATGCAAATTTTTTTCTGGGGCCTGTTTCAGGGAGTTATTAAATGTGTAAGAAGGCTGAATAATTTATCAGGTTAACAGAAAACTAGAATTTAAGTTGATGTGCATTTGATTTTAGGTGCTGGTGTTTGATTTGTGTGTTTTTTTTTCATGCCCCCACCAGTGGTGGGTGTACTATAACAACAACCCTTTCTCCAGCTGAGGGCTTTTTCTTGGTTGCTTTCTGAAATGATTTTGCTACTTTTTTTTTAACCTTTGCTTTAGATCAACTGCATAAAATCACTTGACAGGTATCTGAAGAGACTAACATTCCTGACAAGGGAGGTTATTAGTAGCTTCTTGGTGAGGAAAAAATACTAAGAAGGATAAATAAGAGGAACACTTTCCGAGTCATTAACTGCTAGACAGGTTAAAATACCAGAAAAATACAGTGTAGCATTCAATTTGGCACTAGGTAATGACTTAATGGTTCTCTAGATTTTAGATGCTCAGTATGGAACAGTTAAGCCCTACAGAGGCCTGATTAGCAAACAGTTTTACTTCCCTTTTCAAGAAGAGGATGTAATCAGGTGTTAGCTGGAATATTTAGAACTGCTTTAGGGTTATATGCCCATTTTGTAATTTAGCAATTATGTCAATTGACGGTGAGATTCATTCTGTTCAAGAATTTTGGAAATGAGCTAGTGTTTCTCAGAACTCATCTATTTACAAGATAGGTTTGGAGGTTTGTTGTTGGTGTCCTACCGTAGTTGAGAGCATATATCTTGGGCTTGGAGTCAAATAACTTCATAATTTGCTACCTAGAAGATTTTGTGACTATTACCTATTTTCTTATTTGCAATATAGGGACTATATAGATCCTATGCTTTATAAGATTATTGTGAGGTTTCCTTAATAATTTTAAAAAATTATGGGTTTGAGAGAAAAGAAAAAAAAAAACATCAATTGGTTGTTCCACATGCATTCCTTGGTTAATTCTTGTATGTGGCCTGGCCAGAGGGTAAACCTGCAGCCCTGGAGTATTGGGACAACACTCTAACCAACTGAGTCCCTGGCCAGGGCTAGTGTGAGTTGTAAGGTAACTGGAACATCTTTTGTCTGCCACATTTCCTGATCCAGGGACTGCTTTTAGATATGTGAAGAGGGGGCTATCCTGATATGAAGTGATGTATATATTCAGTCATCATATATTAAGCAAATACTGTGCCAGGCATATGGGTGCTTAATACTGAAAATACGGTTATGAACGAAACAAAGGAGGTTCCTGCTGTCATGGAATTTATACAGAAAATTATTAAGTATAAAAATACCTATGTATGTAATAACATCATACACAATAATAAGTGTATTAGAGAAAAGTAAGGTAGAGTATGGGAATAGAAAGTGAAGAAGAGAGGGCTGGGGATGGAGGGACTGAGCCAAAAAGGAATAAAAAGAACTCATGGACACAGACAACAGTGTGATGATGGAGGGAAGGGTGTGTGGGTGGAGGTAGAAGAAGGTATAGGGGGAATAAAGGATGGGAAAAATAACTAGCTATTAATTTGAAAGAAAGACAGTGAAGAAAAAAGTCAAGAAAAGTCTCTTTGAGGTGCTATTAAAGGAAAATGATCCTTTCAGAGCTTCAGTGGAGCCCTCATGTCTCTAAGGAGAGACAGACAGACCGTCAAGGGTGAATGGGTCAGTCAATGGAGTTCTCTCCTCAAGCACACAGTCAGGCATAGTCTAAACAGTGAGAGAATTAAAAAGGAGCAGACTCTGCTCTGTCCAATAATGCCATATTTCCTTCTCATTGGAGGGTCAGACGAGTCTTTGCAGAGTATACTCCAGAGGGAAATAATCTTCTTTAGCAAGAATTACTGTGTGGTTCTGGGAGAGATGATGGAGGAGGTTCAGAACTCCCTTCAAGGGAACATAGCTGATGACAATCTCAAGCTGTCACACTCTGGGACCCACCTCTGTATTCATTCTCAACCAGTGCTACCTCTCACCTATCCTAGCTGACAATTAGTATGGTGTGTGTGTGAGAATAGGACCATTTGCCAGATGCAAGATTCCTCTTTTGGACAACAGTCTCCATTGATCCAACCAAGACGTCTTTTTCTTTTTTTTTTCTTTTCTTTTCTTTTCTTTTCTTTTCTTTCTTTCTTTCTTTCTTTCTTTCTTTCTTTCTTTCTTTCTTTCTTTCTTTCTTTCTTTCTTTCTTTCTTTCACAGCAGCACTATAATCTGAGACTCTTCTTAACCAATTCTCCCTTCCTTCTGTCGCTTCACAGACATCAGACCTGGAGACTTGGTAAAAGACACGCACGCCAGGGATTAGAAGAGAACCACTGAGAGTCACTTCAGTAAAGCAGTGGGGTTCACTGGTCAGGACCATGTTCCCTCCATGTGAAAAACAATTACTGCAGCTAGTATCATTTTCTCCAAAAAGAGAATACAATATCTGTCAGATTTCTTCAGGCTATGGCAGCACCATGTGCCTCACAGGAGTGCTGCTCTGGTCCAGACACTAGGAAACAGAGGGCTGCCTGCTTTGTGGAGCCCAGAGCAGGAAAGGGCCCACAGCAGGCCCAGGCTGTGGTATAAGACTTCGGTCATGCAATCCTGCTGACTCTGCCATGTAGGAGGGTCCGTGGTCAGCAAAGACACTGTGTGTAGTTCGTGGAAAGCCCTAGTGAGAGAAATGCTACATAGACCCCTGGGTTCTGAAGGAAGATTCTATCATCTGCAGTGGAGAACTACTTGTCTTTAGAGGAACAGTTCTCATTATGAGCCATGGTAAAAAGGGAAATGGTACATCCAAAATTGAGTCTAAGCAGGACCAGCGAGCACAAGTAAGCTGCTGGAGCAGAAAGCCCAGACACCCATGTGACCGTCTGTGGCTGCATTAGCATCCCTACCCTAGCTCACACCTGCAGCCATGTGAGGACAGGTGCCATCTAGCAGCCAGAAGTTGCGTTTGGTTTGCAGATGGGTTGCCTCGGTTGAGGGTACAAGCTGGAATGCCTGGTGGGTCTACTGCAGCCATGTTCAGAGGTGGCCTAGAAAGAGTGCAGAGGAAAAAAATCTTTCTAATGATCAGGGATGCAAGTAGCACACCTGGCACACAATAGTCGTGGCCTGAGGTGAAGCTGTATAGAGATTTCTGGGCCAAGACCAATAGAAAGCTGGCTGGCCAGGGGCCAGCATATGGGAGGTACACAAAGTATGCAGATTTTGATAACACATAATAATGCCCACTAGAAAGCATCTTGCCACAGAAGAGACACTGAAAAATGGAGTTCAGAGAAAAATGATTCAGCCAACTGGTATTGGTCAGTCATTGCTGTGGATCACCCAGGACCTGGAGCAGTGGGAATGTGAACAGCGTGGTCTCAGTGGCAGACTTAGAGGCTACATGCTGATGGCATGGACACCCACTTCCCAAGGCAGTCTAGCTGCTGCTGACTCTGATTGGTACATTCAAGAAAGCCTGCCCACTCCTGGGCCATGTGATAGTTCTGGAGGCCCTTTGCCCTTAAATGCATGGCTCTTTCTCTTCTGGGCAGCTGGTTCGATGTTCTACTTTATCTTCCTCAGTTTTGCCCTAAAGATAGTAGTCTATTCTTGGCAAGAACATGTTTACAGCATATTTTTAGAAAGCACACACACACGCACACACACACACACACACACACACATGCAAGCAGTATTTGAAATTTAAATTTATGTCATTCTGATGGGCTCAGATTGTATGAACTCACACACAGAAATCTATTAAAAAGAAGGTCCAAGCAGAGTTGCTGTGGAACAGGCCACCTGGTAGTTTTTCCATTCACCATTTTAGAAGATTGTTCCCATCACAGAATCTCACTTGTTGTAACAAAAACCATAAAATTACATCAACACAGTACTATCAAGAGAGCTTTATGATCAAGCCAAGATCTGTCATTAGCCTACAGTACTGAAAGCCAGGCCTCAGCCTGAGTCTGTCAAATTCTTGACCAGAACAGACTGTAACTGCACGGATGCCATTCTGCTTCTGCTTTGCTACGTCAGTTTGAAGCAAAAGAACTCAAATAGGAACTCATGGGCTTTCAAGGTGACTATACTCAGAACAGACAAACTGATTTGCAGAAGCACATGACAGCTGGAACGAAAGTTGCCTCTTTCTGTCAAACCCTGTGGGGAGAAACATGTTGAAATGCATTCCTCTGGGGGCTGATGGCATTGTTTCTTAGGCAGTTCATCCTGTCTACCACCTGGGGACAGCTTCCTACCCCCCCCCCGCCCCCCCCCGCCCCGTTCCTTCTTACAGTAAACCAATTTCTGATCGGTGACTCACAGAGGGGAAAAGAGTTTATCTGGAGATGGTGAGAGCATTTCATTAGCTGACTCTACCCATAACCTTACACAGGTCAGAGGATACAAAGGCAGTTTACATTACCCACACTTAACTGGAATGGGAGGATGGAAAGTGCTGTGGGGGGGTTGAAAAGGGGAGCGCATGAGAAGGGAAAGAATTTTGCTATGAAACATGATGCATGCTTCCTAGAGTTAATGTTCGATTATATATTTATAGAAAATTCATCTCGTTCACAGTTGGGGAACAATTAGGTTGGGAATTCGCATGTTGTCAGTTGGCCAAGCTTTGTGAACTCTTAAAGGGACATTCAAACCATTCAGTCATTGTCTCTTTTCCTCAAGGAGGTGTGTACTGCTTCACGTTCAAAACAAAGTGGCCGGAAAGACAATATTGGGCCCACATTGCAGGAAACCTTCAGGAAAAGCTTTAATTAATTTTTCAATGAATATTAGAACAATGTTCACTCTATCATAAAGCAAATTTTCATATACTTGGTGTCATGGACTGGCTGTGCGCCCTCAAAATCTGTATGTTGAAAGCCTTTCCCGCTAATGTGATGGTATTTGGAGAGGCCTTTGGGATTGTGGGACTTGTGGAAGTAATTAGGGTGGGATGGGGTCATAAGAGTGGGTCCTCATGATGGAATTAATGCTTTATAAGAGACCAGAGAGCTAGGTCTCTCTTCCCCCGCCATGTGAAGACAGAACAAAACCAAACAGTGGGCTCTTATAAGACACCAAATCTGCCAGGACCTTGCTGTTAGAGAGAAATAAATGTAGGTTGAGCTACCCAGTCTATGGTATTTTATTCTAACAGCCCATACTGACTAAGATACATAAGTTTATTTTAGGATACTTTATTATATTCTCTTGATGCCTAACTTTGCACCAATGCTACCCTATTACATTTTACGGCAGCCCTATCTGGATATAGCTTCCTATCTTGATGTTTATCTAATTTAAAAGTATCTTATCTCGAGGGGGGAAGATGGCGACAGAGTAGAGAGCAGTGCTGATGGTGTTCTCGAGTACCAGAGCAGCTAGAGGACAGGATAGGAAGCGCGAGATGTCTTCAGGTCCCGAAGAACTGGAGTGGTCAGCATCTGGACACAGGGGAGCACAGCCCAGAGGCAGCGGAGACCTATAGGAGATGTGAGGGGACTCCGGACTTAATGGCCGGCGGGCCGAGGTCAGCTCTGGGCAGTGGCGGCCCTACCCTGAGGGGCGTCTCTAACTGAAGCAGCTGCAGGCTCCCAGGCAACTAGAAATCTGAACAGTGAAGTGCAGGCAGCGAGGGCAAACGCCATAAGGAACGCAGAATTGAACTCTTGCAGGGGAGGGACTGTGTGAGAGACTCACTCCGGCAACAGAGAGAGGAGGCTCCATGCGGGGCTAGAAGCGGAGGAGAAGAGTCCTGCAGGAAGCCGGAGCGGGGAGCAGGGAAGTGCACTGGCTGGGGCGGCGAAAGGGCCGGAAACGGTGCTGCTGGGCCACCCGGGAAACAGCAGATTAAAGCCCCTGCGAAGGGGGAGGCCCAGCCCTGCTCAACCACACAGGCCCCCAGGCTCCGCGGGAAACTCCAAGTGGCGAGCCGGGAACTAGTAGCGGGGACAACTGACCCGCCATTGCCCACACAAAGACCGCAGACGCCCAGGGAAAGGTGCATCACGGAGGCCTCGTAAAGGACTCCTCCGACAGCTGATCGGCTTGGAAGCCTGGCTCTCACCCGGGGGAACAGGGCAGTGTGGCGGACCCTGGGCACTGTTGGTGGTTGGGGGCTGCCTCCTCCGGAGCGGAGTGGCAGAGTGGCGGAGGCAGGGCCAGTCATCAAAGGAACCAGAGAGGTTGCAGGCTGCACTGCAGGGGTGCCAGGTGACTATCATAGGCAGGAACCTCCTCCAGGAGTGGGAGGGGACACCCTGCGAGCAGCAAAATACCAGCAGCTCTAAAACCCAGCTAGGCTACTGAAGGCCCAGCATTCCTGGGGGCTGACACCCAGAATCAGCCCTGACTGTGACAATCAGAGGACCTGCCACTAAGACCATATAGACTATAGACTGCAGAGACCTGACTAAGAAAAAGAGGCCTCAGGAAATGGATTGCTGCTAATTTCAAACACCTGAGTTATACCGCGAGCTATACATGAACTATTAATCCCCAACATATCCTTTTCAAAAGTTACTTCTCACATAATCTTAATCCCCGCCTATCTCAATCTATCTAAATACCCAAGACACCCCCTACTTTTGATTTAAAGTCTACTCACTCTCTGGATACAACACATTCCCAGTTCTCAATCTAAGTATTCCTCCCTTCCCCAGCCACCTAAACCCTTTCTATAGTCCTTTCTTCCTTTCATTTTCTACCCCCGCCCCACACTTTTTTTCCTTTTTTTTTTTTCTTTTCTTCCTGTTAAAGCCCACAGGTCCTGGCTCCACCTGGACCAAATAGGGATCATTAAGGGTGAACAGCCACCTAAACCCTTTTTGCTTATCATATATAGTTTTATTTTTTGTTTTGTTTTGTTTGTTTATTTTTCATGCTAAAAACCCTCAGGTCCTTACTCCATCTGGACCAATCAGGGATTATTATTACGGGTGAACAGCCAACTAAACCCTTTCTTATTATTGTTATTATCGTTTTTATTTCTTTTTTCCTTTTTTTTTTCTTCTTTTCCTTTTTTTTTTTTTTT
>PVIW01001477.1:0-210918 GCA_004026585.1 Noctilio leporinus | reverse complement strand
CAGGTTAACCCAAGGAAAAAGCAAAAAAATAAAAAGCAAGCAACAGCAGACACACAAAATGGGGAAAAAAAGAATCAGTCCATCACCAAAAGGAAAGGAAGAATCCCCAGAAAGACTACAAAATGAAACAGGGGCACCTGAAACATCAGATAAGGAATTCAGAAGAATGATACTAGAGAAGCTCAGTGAGCTCACCCACATCAAAGAAAACTATAAATAACTCCAGGAGAGCTACAAAGAAGTCCAGGGAAATTATAAAGAACTCCAGGGAAATTACAAAGAACTCCAGGGAAATTACAAAGAACTCCAGGGGAATTACAAAGAACTTCAGGGGAATTACAAAGAACTCCAGGGAAGTTACAAGAAACTTACTGAGAACTACAGCAGCATGAAAAAGGACATAGAAACTATCAATAAGTGCCAGGAGGAAATGAAGAATACAATTTCTGAATTGAAGAATACAGTAGAAGGAATCAACAGTAGGCTAGAGGAAGCAGAGGACCAGATCAGCGAGTTGGAGGATAATCTAGACAAATACTCCAAGACAGTACAAGAGAATAAAAAAACGCTGAACAAGACTGAAGAGGGGTTAAGAGAGCTGCAGGACAACATGAAACATAGCAACATCCATGTCATAGGGATACCAGAAGGAGAAGAGAAACAAGGAATGGAAAACCTGTTCAAAAAGTCATGATAGAAAATTTCCCTAACATGGTGAGTGAAAACATTAATCCAGTTCAGGAAGCACAGAGGGTCCCAATGAAGATCAATCCAAACAGACCAACACCAAGGCATATTATTATTAAAATGGCTAATTTCAAAGACAAAGAGCGAATCCTAAAAGCATCAAGAGAGAAAAAACAAATAACATACAAAGGGGCTCTAATAAGGCTATCAAATGATTATTCAACAGAAACAATTCAAGCCAGAAGGGAATGGCAAAAAGTATTTCAAGTCATGGTAAACAAAGGCCTGCAACCAAGAATACTCTACCCAGCAAGGCTCTCATTCAAGATAGAAGGAGAAATAAGGAGCTTCCCAGACAAAAAAAAAAGACTAAAAGAATACATCTCTACCAAACCAGCATTGCAAGAAATGCTAATGGGTCTGCTTTAAAAATAAATAAATAAATAAAATGAAGAAACAGAGAAAGCCAAAGAGGAATACAGACACAAAGGGAAAAAATGGCAATGAATAAGTATCAATCAATAATAACCTTAAATGTAAAAGGATTAAATGCACCAATCAAAAGACATAGGGTAGCTGAATGGATAAGACAACATGACCCACATATATGCTGTCTTCAGGAGACCCACCTCAGAACAAAAGATTGACACAGATTGAGAGTGAAGGGATGGAAAAATATATATCAAGCAAATGGACATGAAAAAAAAGCTGGAGTAGCAATACTGATTTCAGACAAAATAGATTTTACAATGAAGGCCATAAAAAGGGACAAAGATGGGCATTTCATAATACTTAAGTGAACAATCCATCAAGAAGAAATAACTCTGATAAACATATATGCACCCAACATAGGAGCTCCCAAATATATAAGGAAAATCTTGGAAGACTTTAAGAAAGATATAGACAGCAACACACTAATAGTAGGGGATTTTAATATCCCACTATCAAGAATGGACAGATCTTTCAAACAAAAAATCCCCAGAGATGTTGTGGCATTGAACAACACTCTAGAGGAAATGGACCTAACTGATGTATACAGAGTCTTTTACCTCAAAGAAGTAAAAATACACATTCTTTTCAAACGCACATGGATCATTCTCCAAGATAGACCACATGGTATGTCACAAGACAAGCCTCCACAAATACAGGAAAATTGAAATCACACAAAGTATCTTCTCAGATCACAATGGCTTGAAACTAGAAACCAATCTCAAGGGAAAAAGCCAAAAATTCTCTAACTCCTGGAGACTGAATAACATGCTTTTAAGTAATGAAGGGGTTAACAATGAGATCAAAGATGAAATCAAAAATTTCCTGGAAACAAATGACAATGAACACACAACAGCCCAAAACCTATGGGATACAGCAAAGGCAGTTCTCAGGGGGAAATTACAGGCCTTCCAAAAAAGGTTACAAGAAGTTTATAAAAACGACCTAACCACAAAGCTGCAAGAACTAGAGGAGCAACATCAAACAAAGCCCAGAGCAAGTAGAAGGAAGGAAATCATCAAGAGCAGAGCAGAACTAAATAACTCAGAGATCAAACTACAATTCAAAGAATCAACAGGTCCAGGAGCTGGTTCTTTGAAAAAATAAACAAAATTGACAAGCCCTTATCCAGACTCATCAAGAAAAAGAGAGAGAGGACCCAAATAAACAGAATCAGAACTGAAAGGGGAGAAATCACAACTGATACCTCAGAAATACAAAAGATTGTAAGAAATTACTACAAACAACTATATGACAAACAAATATGACAACCTGGATGAAATGGACACATTTCTGGAAAGGTATAATCTACCAAAACGGAACCCAGAAGAAGCAGAAAGCCTGAATAGGCCAATAACAACTAATGAAATTAAAGAAGTAATCCAAAATCTCCCAAAGGACAAAAGCCCTGGACCAGATGGCTACACAGGTGAATTTTACCAAACATTTCAAGAAGAACTAACTCCTATCCTCCTCAAACTATACCAAAAAATTCAGGAAGAGGGAAGACTCCCAAACTCTTTCTATGAAGCCAATATTATTCTAATCCTTAAACCAGGGCAAGATCCAACTCAGAAAGAAAGCTATAGGCCAATATCTCTGATGAACATAGATGCTAAAATTCTCAACAAGATATTGGCCAATTGGGTTCAGCAGTATATTACAAAGGTCATACACCATGATCAAGTGGGCTTCATCCCAGGGATGCAAGGATGGTACAACATTTGTAAATCAATCAATGTAATACACCACATCAACAAATTGAAAGATAAAAACCATATGATCATATCAATAGATGCTGAAAAAACATTTGATAAAGTGCAGCAACCATTTATGATAAAAACCCTCAGCAAAATGGGAATAGAGGGAGCATACCTTAACATCATAAAGGCCATCTATGAGAAACCTGAAGCCAACATCATACTTAATGGACAAAAACTGAAAGCTTTCCCCCTAAGATCAGGAACGAGACAAGGCTGCCCACTTTCTCCACTTCTATTCAACATTGTCTTGGAAGTTCTAACTATAGCCATCAGAGAAGAAAAAGGAATCAAAGGTATTCAAATAGGAAAGGAGGAAGTCAAACTGCCATTATTTGCAGGTGATATGATAGTGTACATACAAAACCTGATGGGCTCCACCAAAAACTTACTCGACCTAATAAGCAAATTTAGCAAAATAGCTGGGTATAAAGTCAATATCCAGAAATCAAAAGCATTTTTGTATATCAATAATGAAATAACAGAAATAGAAGCGAAAAAATAAATCCCATTTACCATAGCAACAAGAAAAATAAAGTACCTAGGAATCAACTTAACTAAGGAGGTCAAAGACCTGTACTCAGAAAACTACAGAACAATGAAGAAAGAAATCAAGGAAGATACAAATAAATGGAAACATATACCATGTTCATGGATGGGAAGAATCAACATCATTAAAATGTCCATACACCCAAAGCAATCTACGTATTCAATGCATTCTCAATTAAAATACCAATGACGGACTTCACAGAAATAGAAAAAATACTTCAAAAATTTATATGGAGCCAAAAACACCCACGAATAGCCACCACAATCTTGAGAAAGAAGAACAAGGTAGGAGGAATCACAATACCGGACTTCAAACAATACTACAAGGCTACTGTCATCAAAACAGCCTGGTACTGGCATAAGAACAGACATATAGATCAATGGAACAGATTAGAGAGCCCAGAAATTAACACAGGACACTATGGTCAACTAATATTTGACAAAGGGGGAAGGAACATCCAATGGAGTAAAAACAGTCTCTTCAACAAATGGTGTTGGGAGAACTGGACAGCAACATGTAAAAAGATAAAACTAGACCACCAACTTACACCATACACCAGAATAAACTCAAGATGGATAAAGGATTTAAATATAAGCAGTGCCACCATAAAGGTCCTGGAGGAAAATATAGGCAGTAAACTTTCGGATATACTACGCAGAAATATGTTTACTGATACTTCACCAAGGGCAAAGGAAATAAAAGAACGAATCAACAAATGGGACTATATGAAATTGAAAAGTTTCTGTTCAGCTAAAGAAAATATCAGCAAAATTCAAAGGGAACCAACTGTATGGGAAAACATAATTGCCAATGATACCTCAGACAAGGGTCTGATCTCCAAAATATTTAAAGAACTAATGCGACTCAACACCAGGGAGACAGACAGCCCAATTAAAAAATGGGCGAAGGACCTGAACAGACAACTCACTGAGGAAGATATACAAAGGACCCAGAGGCATATGAAAGAATGCTCAATATCGCTAGTCATCAGAGAGATGCAAATTAAAACCACAATAAGATACCACCTCACACTTGTCAGAATGGCAATCATCAACAAATCAACAGACAACAAGTGTTGGCGAGGATGTGGGGCAAAGGGAACCCTCATACACTGTTGGTGGGAATGCAGGCTGGTGCAGCCACTGTGGAAAACAGTATGGGATTTCCTTAAATAACTAAAAATGGAACTGTCTTTTGATCCAGCAATTCCACTACTTGGACTATACCCAAAGAATCCTGAAACACCAATTCATAAGAACCTATGCACACCTATGTTCATAGAGGCACTATTTACAATAGCCAGGTGCTGGAAACAGCCTAAGTGCCCATCAGTGGATGATTGGATCAAAAAACTTTGGTACATTTACACAATGGAATTCTATATGGCAGAAAGAAAGAAGGAACTTGTACCCTTTGCAACAACATGGATGGAACTGGAGAGTATTATTCTTAGTGAAATAAGCCAGTCAGGGAAGGACAAATATCATATGATCTCACCCATTACAGGACAATAATGAACAAAATTAACAACAAGCAAAACAGAACCAAATATATGAATACAGTGATTAAGCCTTCAGTGGTCAGGGGGAAAGGGGTTCGGGGGAGTGGGGAGGCAGAGGCAAGAAAGGGGAGCAGCTTAGACAAGAACCTAGTATAAAGGAACCATGGACATGGACAACAGGTGGGATTGACTTTGGGGGGAATGGGTGAGTGTGGAGGGGGACAGAGGGGAGCAAAAAGGGGATGGATGTAATACAACAACAATAAAATTAAAAAAAAAATGTATCTTATCTCTTCTTGGACCTTTGCTTTCCTTTGTGTGTCAGTAGAGAGGTTTGGATTATCCAAATAAGCAAAAATAATATCATTTGCAATTAATGACAGTTTAATCTTTTTTCCCCTATTACTTTCCCCATTACTATGATTCTCCCCATTCCCATAGAACAATAGTAGATAGGAGTGGAATAGTGGGTATCTTGTTCTTCTTGATCTTAAAGAGAATAGTTACATTATTTCACCATTGTTTCTGTTTATTCTTGGTTTCTTATATCTACCTCATATCAAGTTAAGAAAGGTCCTTTATATTTCTATTTTTCCAAAAGTCTCTGTAAAAGATGTTGACATTCCATGGAATGCTTTTTCTTTATCTATTAAGCAGCTCATATGGTTTTCTTCTTTAATATGTTAAATGTTAAATTATGTTAATTAATTATAATATTAAAATAAAATTGTATTCCTGAGCTCTTTCCAACATTTATTCTTTTTATATATTTATATTACATGCTTATGTTTTTTAAAAGATTTTATTTATTATTTCTTGAGAGAGGAGAAGGGAGAGAAGCAGAGAAGGAGAGAGACATTGCTGTATGGTTGCCTTTCACCTGCCTCCAGCTATGGACCTGGCTGGAGACGTGGCTTGCAATCTGGTTATGTGCCTTGGCTGGGAATTGAACCAGCAACCTTTGGGTTCGCAGGCCGGCACCTCATCCACTGTGCCACCAGCCAGGGCTCATCTTTATATTTTTAAAAGTCTTTCTATAGGTTTCTGTAGCAGCAAGGGAAACACTTACATGGCCTGTCCCAAGGAGCATCGGTAACCGACAGCCCCAGTTAGCGGGAGCAGTATCTGTGGGGCTTGTGCTGACAGCACGTCAGTGCTGAGTGCACCGGTGACCCCAGTCAGCCCCTGAGCTGTTGCAGCGTAGAGGAGCCTGTCTCCAGGGCTGCATACCCGCAGGCCCTGCAGCCCTTCCAGATCTAGCTGGAAGGTCTTCAGGGTGCGTTGCTGTCAATGCTCTGTCAAGGACATGGGCTCCTGTGCAAAGGCACAGGTCCACAGGAGCCACCTGAACAGGTAGTAAGTGCCACTGACACTTCAATGAGAGCTTTCTGCAATCCTGTGGAACGAGCCTGTTCCTGTACTTTGAAAATGTTTTCAGGTTGTAACGATATACAGCATAAATGAATTTTATTTCTTCCACCAATTTAATGTCAGAGAGAGCCCTTTGTGCCAGATATAGTCAGTGGAACCAAATACAAATTTCCAAAATTAAGTCCTCAGTTATGTACCTTCTGCATGTTAAATACCCTCCCTTTTTTTTTTTTTTTTTTTTTTTAATGAATACCACAAAGTTCCCTAATCTGATCACTAATCCAACATGCAGTCACCAAAACCCCAGGGCCATGGCAACCCCCTCTCTGTTCCTGTATCTCTCCATCTGGATTTCTTATTCCTACTAATTGTCAGGCCACCTCTTACTCCCTCCTGACAGTCACTAGCATGGAAATCTATGCCTTTCCCAGGCAGTTTCTCCTTCATATTTCCACTCAGTCCAGCCCACATCCCTGTTCACGGAGCAGCATTGACAGCTTTGATGTTTTATTTCTGACCCTGTCAGAGGAGGCAGGAGGGCCTGTGGGACAATGAATAAAGCCTACAGCAGTGGACAGGATGTCCTTGGCCTTCATGTTCACTTGTTACTCATCCCCTGATACCCAGAGCTACCACCAGCCCTGCAACTCCCTATGCAGGTGCACCATTGCTCATCTTTTATGCCATATTTTTTTATACCTTTCCTATGTTTAGATATGCTGATACAAAAATACTGTGTTACAGTTCTTACTGCATTCAGTATTGTAACATGATGTACAAGTTTGTAACCTAGGAGACATAGACTGTACCCTGTGGCCTAGGTGTAGTAGGCTATACCATTTAGGTTTGCATAAATGTGCTCTATGATGTTAGCAAAATAATACTATAGCCTAAGGACATATTTCACAGAATGAATCCCTGTCATTAACCAATGCATGACTATAGCCAGTTTCCTAATAAGAAGAGATTAGCTAAGGAAAGAGACCTCAGATGAAACCAACCCTGCCAACACCTTGATCTTGAACATCAAGCTTCCAAATTTGTGAGAAAATACATTCTTGTTGCTTATGCCACCCAACTTGTGGTATTTTACTATGGCAGCCCATTGGGATTAACACACTTTATTTAGCTAAAGTCTAGTGGGTTGGAGAGAACCTTGCATCCAAACAGAGTGAAATCAGACATCCTCCCAGCCATCCTCCTTCTTCAGCCCCTCCCCATCACTGCGCACTTAGTATCACAACCTCAGAAAGGAATTCTGTTTCCTAGCACCTCTGTTGGAGGCCGGCCATGGGAAGGTGGGTCCCACATAAGGCATGCTACAACTTTATCAGACCCTTGTCTCATTTACCAGCCACCTCTTCCATCTGTCACTCCTGTGAGAAAATTTGGCAGGACTTAATTTTCACATTTCCATGGACTTCATAGTCCTCTTGATAATATTGTTTCAGGCTTAAACTTTGTGTCAATTTCCTTCTGCCTATCCCCTACTTTCTCTTTTAATCTTAATGTTGTTATAAATAAAAGAACTGAACATTAATCTTTGCTTCACTGTAAGTGATGAGAACATATTTTATTAGTTTTTCAAAATGGGAGATAAGGAAAATACTAATGTATAATTAAAGCTAAAAATAAAAGACTTAAATAGCCTTGAATTCCTATGAGGGGGGCTTCTGTGAGGCTTTTCATTAAGGGCTAATCTCTGACAGTCACAGATCAAGGAGAACAGCTCATCTTTCCCATTTCAGGGAGATGGGTTTAGAAATAACTGTAAGACCGCTCTGAACTCATTTTATGAAAAGACCTACCATCATTTTTGTACCTCATTTTATGATGTCGTTTATTTGCAAATAAAAACTTAATTAAAAAGTGAAGTCCAAGGCCCTGGCTGGTGCCTCAGTAAATAGGTGCCAGCCTATGAACCCAAAGGTTGCTGGTTCAATTCCCAGTCAGGGCACATAACCAGGTTGCAAGCCAGGTCCCCACCGGAGGCAGGTGAAAGGCAACCATACATTAATGTTTCTCTCCCTTTCTTCCTCCTTCCTTGCCCATCTCTCTAAAAATAATGAATAAAATCTTAAAAAAAAAAAGTGATGTCCACCTAAAATGACCAAAATAAGAACCATACCTCAAGCATAACTCAGTTGAATTTCAGTTAACCTAAACTTGACATTTTGTGTCAAATTAACAAATAGAACCAACAATATAAAAGAGTCCTATAAAATTTAGAGAACTGAATAGGTATTATCAAATAAGTGACACCACAAGAATTTTCCAAAGATTTATTGAAGCAGAAACAAATTGGTCAGATACTTGTTGGAAAAAAAGCAGTTTTTATGGTATTCAAAAATACTTTTTAAAAAGTATTCTAGCACAAGTCTTCTTCGTAAACTAGACTATGTTGTAAACTTTTTTCTAAATCTCTTAGGAGTGTTGGATCTTAAGAACTAGAGCTTATTACTATTCCAAATCTATCTTGCGCTCCTGAAAAACTGCAGAAAGGCACTTGAAAGCTGTTTCTTTAAGATATGGATTTCTTTTTTATTCTTGCTGGTAATATATTGCTGGACTGAGTGCATGTGATTTTCATTCCAGATCCTCATGATGCTGAGAAGTTTCATTGATGACCTATTAAAAAAAGATCAAATTCCAATCAAATATAATATCACATGTTAAAGACTGGACTACCCCATTAAGTATGACAAAGAAAATCTTATTAATTATCTGTAACTTATTGGGAAAGTGGGAAAGTTATGTTGGTTCCACAGGAAAAGGGTTACAGAGGCAGGGACAGATAATACATTAAGATGCTCTTCACCTATAAGCCAAGTAAGCATCCAATGGAATATTCTGACTAAAAAAAGAGACACTTTTGAAAAAACCCTGTGCTGATGAGGAAGGAGTAGTAATTCTGTAGTAATCCTATGCAGCAATGCTGAAAAGCAACTGAAATATTTCAAGTTCATGTGCAAGGGCAGACTACATCAAGGTTACAATCAACTTCAGCCATTTCTAAGTTTTTTGTGTACTATTAAGTTTGTGTACAAGGGAAGATTACAGGAGGATTACAATAAATTTTGACTGCTTCATTCCTAGCATTGTGAGGCAACTGGAAAACTACTTGATCATACAGCATGTCTGTGTGTTACATACCAGGGTCTAGATGTGCTTAGGGAAGGCCCTATGTGTAGGATCAAGACATTTTTGCAGTCTAACGGAACAGTTCATAGAGCTAGTCTAGAAAGGAACTCAAGGAAGCCATACTCATTTTCAGTTAAGAGCCATAGAAAAATCACTAATTTCGGATGATAGCAAAGATTGCTATCTCACCTTCACATTTAGGAGCCAAGTACTTAGTTGGCTATCTATAGAGCTGGGAGAGGCCTATAGAAACTGAAACCTCCCAAACTAGCTGGCTGTCTCTGAGCAAGACTTACTGATTTATTTAAAATGGTATCAGGGCCTATCTGAGATTACTTTAGTTTTGATATAAAGACACCCACCTGACCATCTCTCGTTTCAACAGTCTTAATCAGAAGTGTCCTTTTTGAGTGGGTGTCCACCAGAGGGAGTGAATCCAGGTTGGTTTCTGAATAAGGAAAAGAGGCCCAAAATGAGTAAAAAAGGAATTTCAAAAAGACAACCATTTTCCCCAAAGAATGATTATTTTTGTTCACAATTGTTTAAAGCACTACTCCCCAAATAGTTCTAAAGACCACTAAGGATTTTAAAGTCCAGTCTGACACCACTGTAGTGTCAGGATGAGGTCAACTACCGCAGGGTAGGCTCCACTAGGAGTAAGTCCAATGGAGTTTGCATAGAAGGCAGTTTGAAAATCATGGGTGTCTTATAGAACTTTCTCTCATACGGCATTTTTCAAGGATCATTGAAAAAATGCGTGCTTTATAAATGGTAACATATTGTTGAAGTTTTTTATATATAGAAATCAAATGCTTACCCCTCAAATTCAGGGAAGAAAAGTTGGGAAGAGGCAGAGAAATCCTACAGAAGATAAAGAAGATCGTAAACGGTTTGAAAAATAACTCAAACAACAAGAAACAAATTTATGGACTCTCGTTTTCATCAAATAAAAAACATTTACCCTTGTTATTTCATAAGTGAGAAATGAACTTCAGAAGCGTTTTCTCCTGACAGATCTATTAGTACATTTAAATATTTTACTCCAAGTATTTCTCCACAGGGACATGAGCTGGAGGCCTTACAGAGTGAGTACAGTACTGGCTTTCAAGGAATCATAGGTTCAAATCCCAGCTCTGCTGTTGACTAACTGGCTAGGGCAGGTCACTCAATCTCTCTAAACCTAAATTTCTTTATTTATTAAAAGCGGCAAGCAGCTACCTCGAAGAAACGCTGGAAATGAGATACTACATACAAAGCGAGGAGCAAATGACAGCTGTAAATTCATGCGCACACAAATCCTTGTTTTCTACCTGCTCTCCTCGCCTTCCAGCAGCTTCCTGTAGGTGGCAATTTCAATGTCAAGAGCCATCTTAACATTCAGCAGGTCCTGGTATTCACGAAGGTGACGGGCCATTTCTTCCTTCATGTTCTGAATCTCATCCTGCAGGCGGCCAATAGTGTCTTGGTAGTTAGCAGCTTCAACAGCAAAGTTCTCTTCCATTTCACGCATCTGACGTTCCAGGGACTCATTCTGCAAGAGGTGAGCAAGGCCAATGTTACTTTCCAGAAAAACCCACCTATTCCCAGAACCATTTCCCTTAGTGGCAAATGGTGAACACTCCAATTTTAGGTGAAGAATATAAGTACTAAACCCCTTTTTAATAGAAACAATATAAGCTAAAACCTTCAGATCGCAAGTGCTTTCTGAATCTGTCTTGACAACTCATTTGTTTTGGGTGAAAGTATATTTCTTTTCATTTGAAGTTTTGTTTAAATGTTGCTATGAGCTTGGCCAACTGAATGGATCCAAGCAAGTTATTTTGCCGCTCATTGTAGTGTGATACTCACAGTTCCTTTGAGCGCATCCACTTCACAGGTGAGGGACTGCACCTGTCTCCGGTACTCATTTGACTCCTGCTTCGCCTGGCGCAGGGCATCGTTGTTTCGGTTCGCGGCCTCAGAGAGGTCAGCAAACTGTCAGAAATAAATTAGAAATGCAGATCATCTAAGTGACTTGATTCTATTTAAGATTCCACCTCACCTAAGCAAATGAGAATGCTTAGAGATCACAAACAAAGGGATGATGCAAACCAAGTTTTATATTTTAAGTTCAAATCTGAACATCTGTTAAAATATGTCTAAATTTCTGTTTTGAAAACCAGACAAAAAGTGGTAGAATGCTGACACTGATAGTTTCAAGTAGGAATTCACTCTATCACATTTATTTTAAAAGGGTGGAAGTCATGGGCATAGCGTTGGGGTTATTCTGAAGTGGAATCGAGGAAGAGTAATGGGAAGGGAGTCTGCTGTCAGTGGTGGAGCGGCTGTAGCAACATATAAAACCTGAACTTGATGTTAAAGCCAGCTTTCTGACTGGAGCTAATGGATATTTAGGAATCAGAGACAAGTACAGTGTTTGCAGAATAACTAGTTCTAGTTGCAATGAATTGTTTCATACCTTGGACTTATACCATTCCTCAGCCTCCTGAAGGTTCTTGGCAGCCACACTTTCATACTGCTGACGGACATCACGCAGGGCAGCTGTGAGGTCAGGCTTGGAAACATCCATGTCGATTTGGACATGCTGCTCCTGAATCTGGGCCTGCAGCTCCTGGATTTCCTAAAGAAAGAACAGATGGAAGGTCAGCCATGCCGAATATGGTAACAGCTTCACCCACCTTCACTTACAGAAAGTGACTCCACTTACCTCATCGTGGAGTTTCTTCAAAAAGGCAATCTCTTCCTGCAAGGACTCTACTTTACGCTCAAGGTCAAGACGTGCCAAAGAAGCATTGTCCACATCCTATTTTGAGAAAAGATGGGACATGGAGGATGATAAAGTCTATGGCTTATCTCATTTATTTATTTTAAATTAACCATATGAGCTTATTGTCTTTACTATAAAAGGCATATTGACAAATTTATGACCTTTTAAGTGTATAAATCACCCAGTGCTCAATATACTGTTTTCTTTTTTTCTTAATAAATATAAAAAGTGTGTTCTACTCAAGGTAGTTTAATAGGCAATTTAAAAATAAATAAATGTATGGCAACATGGTAAACTGTCACTCATTGAATTATTATTGAATTTACATTATACTAGTGAAGGTTTGTTATTTTTTTTAATATAGAAAGTCACTGCCATACACTTAAAGGTTTTTTTGTTGTTGTCATTTGATTTTTTGTTTTTTGTTTCTTTGTAATGTCATTAAATAATGTGGTGACAGGAGGTAACCAAATCTCCTATAAATATGAGTCCATATAGAACAGAAATTCTACCTAAGCTTTTTTTCTCTACACAGATCATCTGAAATGAATTCTTATGACCCAAAGCAAATATGTAGTTGTCTGACATTCATGTTGCAAGGCTAGATTTATACTCCAATTTAGGATGGGCTCTGGCAAAAATACAGGTCAGGCAAATCAGGAAAAGAAATATAACTTTGAACTGTATTTGCCTTAATTTCTCTGGTAGATTTTTTTTTTTCTTCTTCTTAAACTCCCATCTCTCCTACAAGGGTGTGTCCATCCATTTTACTTAGCATTGTATCTGTCAATTCAGTTGCTTAGCTTGTTTCAGACTACTGATAAAAATGCTTAAATATAATGAAACTACTGTATATGTAGAATTCTTGCTGCCTTTACCTCTCCTTTTGAGTTTCCACCATTTGTAAATTGCTGTATTCCAAATAAAAATTTGTAATTTTGAGCCCTGGCTGGTAGCACAGTGGATAAGGCACGGGCCTATGAACCGCAAAGGTGGCTGGTTCGATTCCCCGGCCAGGGCACACAACCAGGTTGCAAGCCAGGTCTCCAGCCAGGTCTGTGGCTGGAGGCAGGTGAAAGGCAACCATACATTGGTGTTTCTCTCCCTTTCTGCCTCTCTCCCTTCCTCTCTCTCTGGAAATAATAAATATAATCTTAAAAAAAATTGTAATTTTTTTTACAAAATTACAGCTCAGATTTTATCCCCCACACGAAAACATCATGTGGATATTTATACCTCTTGTTTTATAAATAATTATATTTGGAGTACAGTTTACAGCCTTAGTCTCAAAATGTTGAGACACTTCTACCACCTTCATGGAAATGTGAATGAGGAATTGGTGATGATAAACAAAAATCATGCTTGGGAAAACAATCATTTTGCTTGTTGCTAAGCCCTAGAAATGATATAAAAGATAATTTGCAAGCCTCTATTAAAAATGCAATGTAACATTCTACTTATTTAAATAGAATATGGTGGATGTTACTTAACCCCTGAACAGATGTTTATATTAATGTTGTTTTACACTTACTCACTCTGATCAGTGACTAAAATGAACCACACATTGCGATTTTTAAACATTGCGATGTTTAATTTGGCAAATGCATTTTTGCTTCAAATGTTATTCTAGACTTTTTTCATATGAGGGTGTTTTTATAGCTAATCCTAGTAATAATATAACTATGCTGGGAACTCTTCCTGCTTTTGGATTCCAATTTTTAGTTAACAAGTCCTTTTAGTCCATCTAACTTTGGAGGAGAAAAAAAAAAAAAAAAAAAACAACCTTTAATTTACATTTCATTCTTCAGCCTCAGGGTTATTCTTTATTTATGGAGAGAATACTCAATAATATATGGACCCCATAAAGAAAGGCCTTTGCAAATGTGAGGCATGACTGTAGCTTTAAGAACTATTCACACCACATACTTCACAAGTCTGGGCCAGATATGAGATAAGGGGTGTTAGCAAATACTTGTGTCCACTTAGAACTGTGCTTACATCGTTACATATTCAATAAGAAAGTAGCCTGTTGCAAAGTTTCCGTAAGAACACAAAGACTTCTATTATTTCTGTCCTGAGCCACCACACTAGCCTGAATGTCTGTATCTACATTCCATAGTGAAGCCCAGAGAAACCATTAATACCTTTCAGCCAGGGGACAGATGGCTCCTTTTCACACTTATTAGATCACAAAATAGTTGCGCATACTGATACTTGCATCTAACTTCAGCGCCACAACAGAACTTGCGGAGAAGAAAAGAAATTTGCTGGCTTAATGCCAGTTAAACTAAGTTTCTTCTGCTGCTCCAACACGGTTGGCGCAAAAGTGCGATTTTTGTGGCCTTGTAAAAGTTAGCTAACTTAGCAGCAATCTAACTTAAACTGTAACTGCTTGAAAGCAGAATATCAATGTGTTGCAACATCGAAACGGAAGAAAAACTGTTTCTTTGGAAGACATCTGGAAACAAACTTAAAAAATCAAAGGTTCTCTTTGTCCTAAGGGACGGTTTAAATCATCCTGTAGTTTTTATCCCGAGAAGCCCCACCCTCGCGTCTTTCTGCCACTAGGGGGCCTAGTGCACAGGCGTGCAGTTTTGCACTCTACACTTGGGATAATATTTTATTTATGTATTTATTTATTGTTTATGCTTCTACAGTTACAGGGAAAAGTGCCACCTTTTCCTCCTTCACCCCCAACCACCCCCCGCTCGCCCCCTCACCGTTGTTCTCGGGTCCCTCCTACAAGGTCTTTGACCATTCCCTTCACCTTTCAGTCAGTTCCCTCCTCCCCCCCTCACCAAAGGGCAGGGTAGGTGTGGTCCAGGGGTTCCAAGTGGCAGAGGCTTTACAAACCTGTCTGAAGGACTGGAGGGTGCTCTCGGCTTCCTCTCTCTGAAGCATCTCCTCTTGCAGCCTGAAACAGTTGCACATGAAACAAAAGGGAAACGGGAAACTGCCGCCCCGCGGCTGGGCGGCCACACCCAAACACCGAGCTCCAGTTCCCCAAGGCCGGCATCGGTGCGCCACCTCCGCGGGCAGACTGCAAGCACCTCGGCTTTCAGAGCTGCGACTCTCCGCAAGCGTTAGCTAGGCTCGGGCCGCATCCAGGAAGCGCAATCACGGTCACCGCACCGCCCTGCACTGCGAGCACCAACACTACCCCCCCCCCCCCCCCCCCCCCCCCCCCCCCCCCCCCCCCCCCCCCCCCCCCCCCCCCCCCCCCCCCCCCCCCCCCCCCCCCCGCAAGCCAGGGCGCACAGCCATCCTTTTGTCTCCCTTCCTGCGCAGCCATCCTCCCTCCCTGCGAGGTCCTGAGCTGGCAGCCCGCCAAAAGGGGCCAGGAAACTTTCTAAAAGTTTGGACCTAACGCGCATGGGCTTTCTACTACGAAGCGGTGTTCAGGACAGCTGTAAACTGAAACGTGCGTTCTTAGGCAACGAGTGGGGGTAGGCGGAACGCCCACGGGAACTTCTGGGTTCCGGGCAGGGCTGCGCCACGGCTCCCACATCCCCGCTGCCCCCAACCCCCGGCGCCCCGCAGCCGACCGCATTCCCGAAGGGCGCCGCAGCTCCTCCCGAGAGGGGTGGTGGCGTCCCCCTCCCTCCCTCCCTCGGCCCCGCCTGGGCGCCGCCTTACTTTTCCCGGAGCCGCATGAGGTCCTCGGCCAGGTTGTCTCGTTCCACCTCGACTCGGGCCTTGTCGTTGGTGAGCTGGTCCACCTGCCGGCGCAGCTCCCGCATCTCCTCCTCGTAGAGGTCCCCCAGGCGCGACTTGCCCTGGCCCTTGAGCTGCTCGAGCTCCGCCAGCAGGATCTTGTTCTGCTGCTCCAGGAAGCGCACCTTGTCGATGTAGTTGGCGAAGCGGTCGTTCAGCTCCTGCAGCTCCACCTTCTCGTTGGTACGGGTGTTCTTGAACTCGGTGTTGATGGCGTCGGCCAGCGAGAAGTCGACGGAGTCCTGCAGCAGCCGCACGCCGGGAACGCTGCTCCTCAGGCGCACGGCCGAGGAGCGTGTGGCGTACACGCCGGGGGACGAGGTGTAGAGGCTGCGGCTGGTGCTGGGGCGCAGCGCGCTGCCCAGGCTGTAGGTGCGGGTGGACGAAGTCACGTAGCTCCGGCCGGAGCTCGGCCGGCTGGTGGTGCCGGGACCGCCGAACATCCTGCGGTAGGAGGACGAGGACACGGTCCTGGTGGACATGGCTGCGTGGGTGCTGTGGGCTAGGCGCAGCGGCGGTGGGACTGGCTCCGCGCGGAGAGGCGAGCGAGGCGCGGTGGGTGCGGGCAGTGGGAGCGCTGCTGCGTCTCTGGCGCGGGACCCCGGTGCTAGAGTGGCAGAGGACGGGACCCCGCCAGAAGCACACTTTTTATAACCTGTACTTTCCCTCCCACTACCCTCCCAGCCAATGGGGACCCGGCAAGTAGCGAGAAGGGGGGGTCGGGGGGGTTGGGGTGGGGGCGCCCTCAAGCCTTCCTCCTCCCTACTGCTGGGCACTTAGGGGCTGGGCACCGTCCCGTTAGCTACTTCTTGGTTGGACCGGGACTCTCGGGGGCTTTCCTGATGATGGCCAAACCTCTGCTCACCCGCTAGGTGCTGAAAAAGGCAGGGTCGTGCGGTGGTGTGGAAACGGGAATAACTCGGGATCAAAGGGGTCCCAGGCACCACGCCAAAGAGGCTCGCGGGTGGGACGGGCGCTAGCCTACGCTGAGGCCGTGGGCGGGTGGGAGCGGGAGGGGAGACCGTGGGCAAAGGCGCGGGAAGAGGAGGATTGCGGGATCCAGCAGAGGGGAGGCTCCGAGAAAGAAACAAAGAACGCCTGCGATTGAATTGCACCGCCCAGGACTCGGATCAGCCGCCCCGCGCAGCCGGACCGAGTTGGTCGTGTGCTTTGAAAAGGGGACCCGTTGGGCCCGCACTTCTTTAAGCCCTCTTGCCTTGCGGTTCCTGTTTAGGGACCTAACGGTCTTGCTTCGACTTTAGACTTGGCGAGCTGCTGGACGGCGGCCGAGTGAAGCCCCGTGGATCTGGGTGGGGTCACTGAGTCACAGCTGTGAGTCACCACTCCCTCTGCCAGCTGAAGCCGAGGGTTCCTAGTGGTTCTCGGGAACCGTTAGACGGGATTGACTCAGGTCCCCCTGGGTTTGTTCCAAGTTTTATCCAACTTTAAGCTGGGCCTTTGCTTTCTTTGCAGGGGAGGGTAGAGGTTCTTAACTCACCAAAGTCTGACTTTACTCCAGCGTGCTGACTAATTACAAGAAACTTCTGCAGACCCTGCATAGGCGTCCCTAACGGTTTTTTTCTTGCCAAGTACCCTCCCACCCTTCTCTCTGGTCTCTCATCTCCCCACCCCACCACATCCCATGAAACCACACCCGACTTTAACACCATCTGAAAGTTCTGGGTGAAAGAGGAAATTCAGCCTGTGATTTCCAAATCAAATTCAGGGATCACTGGTCTTGGTGTAACAGTGTAAAAGTCATTAAACGTATAATCATCTGTGCCAATTATGGAATTAATTAGGTGCTGTTTTAAAACTTCAGTTTGATTATTAACAAAAGGCAGTTATAGAACTCAAATGTCAAAATGTTTGGGGAAAATAGGTTTAGGAGTTCATTTTAGTTCAATAATGCACATTGCAGGATCCTGGTGACTTGACGGGGAAATATCACAAGTCATCTTGGTTTGTTTTCCAGAACTTGTGCAGGTAGAACTGCAGAGCAAAGAACTTCATGGTCCAGGGCGCCATGGCAGTGTTCAGATTCCTCAGATCACCACCAAAACCTTTCTAGGTAAATCACTCAAGGGCTATTGTTGCAGTGTTAGTAATACGCAAAATAGAATGTGCATCTCAAGGGAGATCAAGACAGCAAAGTCAAGCCAGTATTTTTGTTATTTAATTTTGAAATCACAGGAGTTTAGTTATATATATATATATATATATATATATATATATATATATATATATATATATATTTAAGAGGACTTAGGGAGTACAAAAGAGATGAACTCCAAACCCTCTTAATTCTAAAGTGAATAGATGGGAGGGGGGCCGGGGAGTAAAATCTTTCCCTCTAGGGGAGGTGGGAGGTACTGGAAGTTACCTGGCATTCAAGAAATAGTTTAGAATCAAATGAGGGGTTTATTCTAGTTTCTTAGAACAAACCACTTTTAGGCAATTTTCTGTTTACCTCATTTCAGTTAGTGCTGGCGGGCGGTGCTGCCAAGGTTACGCTGCAGGACCCTGTGCTGCACAGCTCTCCTGCTGTGGAGTTTTCTTTTTTAATTCACTTAGTCAGTGGAGGCTCTGAGTCTCTTCCAAGGAGCATTCCATGGGCTCTATGCCCTGGCAGACTAGTTATGAAGCTCCATGTTACCATTTTGCTCTCTGAGAGACCTTTATTCATGTCACTGCTCAACAAATGTCACCATTGTGAGCTTGCCTGGAACACTTGGGATGAGAAAAGCCATTTTGATATGGGGGAAGACCTCACCCCCACCTAAAATGCTGATCCCCAGGCAGTACTATCTATCAGAGGATGCTTGCTGGCTGACTCACCATGGAAAATGAGGGCAAGGATGTGGTGTGGCGTGGCAGTGAGCCATGTTGGTGACCACAGCAGATTCCTCAGGGCTGTGGTGACTTCCTCTGGGATGACTCTGGCTCTCCTTATCACCTCAGGGGGATCCCTTCTCTTTTCTAAACTGTCCCCTCTGTGTCTCAGGACTGTGATATGTCCACTTGTGCTTGTAGCTCAAGCTGCTGTAACAAAATCTGGATGAGGTGGCTTACGCAACAGATATTTATTTCTCACAGTTCTGGAGGCAGGAAATCCAAGATCAAGGTGCAGACAGATCTGGTGTCTGATGAGACACTGCTTCCTGGTTTGCACACAGCTACCGTCTTGCTTGTGTCCTCAGGACGGGAGAGAGCAAGCTCCGGTCTCTGCCTTTTCTTTTAAGGGCACTAATCCCATTGTGAGGCTCTACCTTCCACTTGTCATCCAAGCCTAATTATCCACCAGAGGCCCCACCTCCAAACACCATCACGCTGGAGCTTAGGGATCCAACATGTGAATTTGGAAGGGGAGGAGGGACACAAACATTCAATCCATAGCACTGGCCATATAGTGCATGTGCGAGCACACACACACACACACACACACACACACACACAGTGTTCAGCATGTCTTTGCTATTAGACATTGCCATAGCTTGGGGTGGACTGAAGGCTACAAATGCACTTTTATTCACTTATGTAGACTGGATAAGACTTTGGGAAAAATTAATTTAATTGTGAGGTAAATATACAGTGCCTAGTGTGGTACCTCAGCCAATGGGTGACAGTCATTATTGAGGAGGATCACTGTGTCTGAGCTAATGTCACGTCCTTCCTTGAGTGTCATAACCGATCCCACTACATACGCACTCCAATGTTCTTACCTTATGGAAGTAAACAGTGTGCAGATGTAACTTTCTCAGTTTTCATATTTATTTTTTGATTGCTATGAAAACCTATCTCAGGAGTATTTTTAAATGCTGGACTGTGAAGCAGCTTCAAACACTGTATGATGCAAGCTGTGTATAAATAAGGACATAGCTTGTAAGCCAGGCATAAACATGACCAAATCTAAAGTCCTAGCAGTGATTTTGGAATTTGCAAGCTGTGGTGATGTCAGTTGAATTGGGCGAGTTGAGCTGACAGATCAGGCAGTCATGCAGAGAGGAGCTAAGTGGCCTGGGGGAGCTTTGGGAGAGCTGGCTGGCAGTGGTCGTGGGGAGGACAGCTCCTTCTTGCAGGACTGCCTGTGTGGAATGTAACAAATGAGAACATGGTATCAGCGAGGTGGTGAAAGGCATGGCAGCACCTAAAAGGCCTGCTAATAAAAAAAATAATAATCAGTACTATGATAAATGCTTTAATTTTTGTGCCTACTGGGTGACAGGAACTTTGCAAGCATTTAAATTAACTTCATTACTTCTGGAGCATACTGCAAGGTATAGTTGATCATTCATGTTGCAGATGAGAAGCTGGTGATGTGGGCTAACAATTTGCTCATGGGTTTATAACTAGTCGGGGAGGGAGGAAGGAGGCAAGAATTTGAATTGAGGCTTGACCCCAAACACACTTTTTTGCCCTGATGATGATATTTCGCTATCAACCAACTGCATTCAAGGATATTATTTAAAGCCTGTGTTCCAGGAATTGAAAAGACAGAATAATTATCAGAATCCATTGTGAAGGAGAAGACTCCTGGAGAGTTTAGGATATCATGTTGTATGTTATTCAGATGCTATAGCAATGATAAGGGAGTCTGGTGTTCACCTGCACTCTTAAGTCCTTACTTGGAGAGTTAAAACATTTTCACTTAGATTTTGTTCCGTCTTTTCAGAGGCATCATATCCAAAATTAAGCATAGCTCATCCCACACCCTAAAACCCACGAACCACAGGAACTTCCCCTCTTAACTTCCTTGTCTAATCAGGGCAAATGCAGCAAACTAACAGGATTGGAAACTTCAATCATCATCACCACTTCCTTGTGTTGGATCATACAGGTCCAGTGGGTGTCCTGTCCCATTGCCTCCTTTTCCGCTCCTGTTGGGTTGCTGTCACTCATCCAAGCTATTTATACCCTGTCCCTGCAGTATGGAACTGGCTTCCCTTCCTCCAGGCTCTTCTTTCCTGCAACACAGTGTCTGTCTTCAGGTCACATCCCCTTTTCCTTAGTAACTGCATTTGTAAGACTCCCTGAAGGTCCAGAGTGAATCAGTCATTCCCTCAGTAGAATGTAAGCTCCATGAGGGCAGGGTTGTTTTCTCTTTTGTTCACAATTCGATTTTCAGTGCTTAGAGAGAAGCTTGAATGTATGAATTGATGAAGGAGTAGTTCAGAGAGGAAGAAAGGGAGGGCAGGAGAGAAGGAGGCTGGGTTTGTGTACGGTTCAGAAAAATAACACTCAAGGAAAACAAAAAGTAATTACAGTTTGTAATAAAGATGATGAAGGAACCGGAAATTTTGCTGCATATGCATCTATATCTTTATTTCCACTGCCCCCACCAGGCAGCAATTTCAATGGGGCCCTAAGCTTCCCCTCTGTTCCATGAATATGCCATGCTTTCCCATGCCTAGGTCTTTGTTCTTATTTCACAGGTAGGTGTTATCCGTTTTCTGCACTGCCTGCTGTGCTTCTTGGTATATTCAGGTAAGTAAGAAACTTAATGTCTCAGGGAGCTCCTAACCTTGTGAAAGGATTAGGAACCATGCAAAGAGCTGTAGTACACAGCAGGATGTGGCAAATGATGGAGACATGAAGGAGATACTGAAGGGTTTCCGTGGAGAAATGATCAGATCCATTTGAGGGAGATCAAAAAATGTAGTTAGAAAGGTAGTATTTCAGGAACGGGGATGATTTTTACAGCTTACCATGGCAGAAAAATGAGGTTTAAAACGGGTGAGACAGCACAAGCAGAGATTGCCTAGATGTCAGAATGCCAGGGACGTTTAGGCAACAGCGGGACCCCTAGGGTGGCTGGATTATGGAGCAGCTGTGGGCAACAAAGGGAATTCTAAACTAATTTGAAACCACACATTGGAGGATGAAATGCCAGAGAGAGGAGTTTGTAATTAATGTGGTGGGCAGTGGGAATTCACTTTGTTTGTGACACAGAAAGACATAGCTTGCATTTTTGGGGAGCTCATTCTGGCATGCTGTGGAGGAGGAGGTGGGGGATGGACCTGAGGGCTGTTTGCAGATCCGGTGAATGGTCACAGGAGTCTCACCTGGGGATGCGGTGATAATGAAGGGGTGGGGGTGATTGGTAGAGGCTGTGAAGTTAGAGAAGTCAGGCAAGTCACGGGACTCGGCCTTCCAGAGAGTAACTGAGAGAATGGATGCTGTAGACACAGAAAAGAAAAATGTAGGTGGAACACCGATTTGAAGTGAAAGATGATTCATTAGAATCCCTTTACCTGGAGCTCTCTTTCCTTCTCTGGCCTACGTGAAGTCAAACGTCATGGGAAAGGTGGGAGATAAGCTGAATCATGCAGTTTTACCCTTTATAGTAGTTCTATTCTGTTGACATGTTATTATTAACTGTCTTATAATCTTCCTTAACTGATGTGAGTGTATTGGTCTGGTCTCCACAGTTGATGAAAAATCAGGAACTTCAGCTTCCTCTAAAACAGTTACTTATCTTTTTTAAAGATTTTATTTCATTATTTTTAGAAAGAGGGGAAGGGAGAGAGGCAGAGAGGGAGAGAGACATCAATGTATGGTTGCCTTTCACCTGCCTCCAGCCACAGACCCGACTGGAGACCTGGTTTGCAACCTGGTTATGTGCCCTGGCTGGGGAATCGAACCTGTGACCTTTGGGTTCGCAGGCCGGCACCTTATCCACTGTGCTACCAGCAAACGCCTAGAAATCTCTTAGAATCTTTCTTTGGGGGAAACACAGATTATAGTTTCCCATAGAACTGCGTGTAATTTATATTTTACAATTTCATTAAAGTCTAATGCACAGTTTGTGACTAAGGAAAAGGAAGGTGATAAGTATGTACATAGAAGGAACAAAAGATGTTAATATGTGGAGGAAAACCTCATGCCAAAAGAAAAATTCAAGTTGATGTTAGACAAAAATGTGAAGCTATATTTTAGTTTTGGTTCACCTAACCCCAAACACAAAACAAACCCAGCCCAGTTATAAAAACCAGACCTTACTGGAAAGAGACCTAAAAGATACTGTCACAATTTAGTGAGATTACCATAAAAAAAGCCGTAGAGGTATCTGATCCTTGTCCTATAATGTTGTTTATACCAGTTTTCAGGATAAAGAAGAAAGTCCTGTCATTGTTAGAAAATTTGCCAAGTGCTTTGGCATCTTAGAAATTTCTTCTGCCTAAAAATAAGGGTGTCTAGTTCCCAAGGGTAAGACCTTTTTTCAGGAGATATTTGAGTGAAGGGTCTAATGATAATAACTGTTTAATAGCACAGTTTTCTTTTAAAGAACTGAACAAGTTAAATATTTCTGATTTCAGCCCTGGCTGGTGGCACAGTGCATAAGGCAGGCGCTGGTCTGCGAACCCAAAGGTCACTGGTTGGATTCCCAATCAGGGCACATAACCAGGTTGCAAGCCAGGTCTCCAGTGAGATCCGTAGCTAGAGGCAAATGAAAGGCAACCATACATAAAAGTTTCTCTCCCTCTCTGCCTCTCTCTCTTCCCCTCTCTCTGAAAAATAATAAATAAAATATTTAAAAAAATAAATTAAATTAAAAAATAATAATTTCTGATTTGTATTTATGGTAACCTATGAAATTGGAAAGGAAATATCATTAGCTATATAGTCAAAATCTCTTTCCTGTGCATTTGGAAAAAATCGAAGAAGTTTGTTCCATGTATCTCAAAACTGATTAATAAATTGATTGCTTTCATTTTGGCATACCACATGTATTTAGCCAGTTAAATGATATGCTTCAGAATTTTGAATATCTAATTTACTTTCAAATATGTTTTATAAATTCACAGGTTAAAATATACCCCATCAAACTTTGGTCACTATATACGCGTATGCTGACAGAGATCGTTAAGATATATAGGGTTAGAACTGAAAATCAACAGACCAAATATAAGAAAAGCTATAAACACATAAATCAAAGTAACACTACATGATGTCATGTGGCAAGTGCTAGCCCATGCTAATCACAAAGTAAAGCCTTAAATGTGAGTGGCTTTTAAAATGTTGATATTTAATCTTTTTCTCATAGTTAGCATTTTTTTTAAAGCAACTAACATATCACTTGGGACTAAATTATGCTATTGTTCTAGGAGCTAAAATATGTCTTAAAATTTTCAGTTACAAAGTTAAAAAAGTGTTAACTTTTATCAGTTGTAAGATGATCCTGGATTCCCATGTGCATTCACATAAACTAGGCTTGAGACAAATTAAATAAAATATGTAGTGTGTTTAAATTATAATTTTTTGCATTCCTGGCATAATTTTTAAATATAAAAATTCAGGCATAGACATATGTGTACAGATTATGCAACCCTGAGCCCATGCCAAAAATGTCCCTAATTGTCTTGTGATAGTTTTGAAGGTGGGTTACCTGAGTATAATATGTATGTGTACTTCTAACTGAAATGTCATGTAAATCTGTGTTGGTGTGCTTGTCCATGTGGATGGCAGATACTATTGTGACAATTATTTAAGATACCATAATAGTAAAATTATGCAAAGCAAAATATAATTAAAATTTATTAAAATTACAAGAAATAAGTAAAGAAAGACCATTCTGAGTAAACTGCAGGAGAATAAAGGGACAGCCCTCTTTATAATTCTATTGGCATGGTTTAAAAAATATTGTGTAAGGTTTCATATTTCTAATTAGCTAAATACAAATACTAGAAATATACCCTCTAATATGACTCATATGGAAATGTGGAAAAATTGCAGAAAAGATTATGGAAGTTGAGCTTAATGTAGATTCATACATATCTTCATAGCATAAATTATGAAAATTTGTTCTGACTCAATATTATAATTTATTCATCTGCCCTCTCTAGGGCTTTAGGATGTTAGACATCTGTAAACCAAATACAGTGCAGAGATAATTGCATGTCTAGATTGGGGTTTTTATTTTGCTAACTCTGGGTTGGTTTTCATAGTTCATGATATGACTAGGCATACCATGATTTCATCACTAGAATCAGAGTTTGACCCAGATAGGAAAGTTAATGGTGATCATGATAGTTTGCATGTACTGAGCCCCTGTTGTATGTCAAGTGTTAACTAGTTTGCCATGTGTTAACTTATTTAATCCTCACAACAGCCATTTAGACATATGAAGAAAGTAACATTAAATTACTATCTCTGAAGCATAGAGAAAGTAAGTAATTTACTTAATCTCACAAAGCCAGGAATTGGCAGACCTGGGATTTGAACCCAACACTTTGGGTTCTAGACTTCACACTCAATCAAAACTTCACTATACTGTGGTGCCTCACAGGCTTTTGTACTACTGTTGGTGACATCCCTGGGTGTCTTTGGAATTCTTATCATGGTGTCCATCTATCCCTTTGGACTACTTTTTTCCTGACCTGTGGCAGCAATAGCACCCCTTTTTGATTTAGAGAATATGATGCCCTCAATGAATCATCAAGATAGTTATGGGCAATTTTAGGGGTTTTCTTTAGAGATCTCATTTCTTGATTCGGACATAAGAGTTATTTGATACATATGGCATATGACTCCTGCATACAATTAAATGAATAAAAATCCTTAACCACATTTACCAGTGGGGGAGAAAAACAAAACTGCCCACATTTTTGGAACACATAACTCTAATCCATACTTACTCTCTATTGCTTTGAATTTTAGGGAAATTTATTAACATGTGGGGTACTAATATTGTACAGACCCAGAGTCATGAGAGAGTTGTGTGAAATGAGCAGTTCAATGAAGTACAGGACAACCAAAATTCTCAAGGCCAAACTAAAGCAACTGTACTGGTAACATATAGGATCTTATTGACCCAGCTTTTAACATTTCTTGCACAATACTGATCTTATGCCATTGAAGATAACATTTTCCAAGCAATACTAGCTCTTTTTAAAAACAAAGCATCTTTAAAGCACTTAACGTGTGCCAGGGCAAGGGCAACAAATGATCATATTCTTTGTAGATGTAAAGGTAAAAAAATACATGAAAGTGTTAAACAACCTGAAGAAAACCTAACTTGGTACTGGCACAGTTACTTAATAGGCTGGATTATTCCGAAGAGAACCAGTGACCCACTTCTGTCCATATATTTTGAGTCCTATTGTGTGTCAGGCTCTCTGCTGGGTGCTAAGGACCTAGAAATGAGTCCAGCATCCTCCTTGCACTCAGAAGATACCTGCTCTACTTCTCTCTTCTCTGTTAAATCATTTGTCTCCAAGTCCTATCAGTTTAACATAATTATTCCCCCTTCAAGTTGGAGTGAAATAACATTGCTTTTTACTGTGAAATCCATGGAAATGTCAAGTTTCCTGTTTTGTTGCCCTTGATAAAATACAGCATAATAACTAGTTGCTGGGTTACTACATAAAACACAGGCCCCAAACTGCAGCAGGGAAGAGCAGTTAGTAATTAAATAACGGAAATGACTAGTGGGTTTAAAACCCAGCACACTGCCCATGTATTTCTTAGCATAGGCATCTGAGTTACTTAGGCAATGTTTATCTCTAAGGAAGTAGTTCTGGTGACTCATGCTCCTACAGAATGACTTCTTTCAAAATCAGTGTATTCAGTGACCTTACCATTATGATTGTTTTCTTTTTCTTTGGTCAGGGACAGAAAAAGTACATTTGGATGGCATAGGTTTACTTTTTAGCATATTATTCGCTGGCTGGCCCTTATTTTGAAACTTAATGGATTCGTGATCACAATAAAAGGTCAGTAATTTCTGCAAGATATTGCTGTATAAAATAAAGGTAGAACAGTTAGTTTTCTAAGCATTAACGTTATATTTTCTAATAGTATTTCTTACCAGTTTCATTTTTTATTGAATGTTAACAATGTTATTTAAAATACTAGTCCCACACTTGATAAACTAGTATTCTGAAGTGTTTTTATTTTTTTTATTTTATTTTTTTTTAAGATTTTACTTATTATTTTTAGAGGGAGGGGAAGGGAGAGAGGGAGATAGATATCAATGTATGGTTGCCTTTCACCTGCCTCCAACCACAGACCTGGCTGGAGACCTGGCTTGCAACTTTGTTATGTGCCCTGGCTGAGGAATCGAACCTACGACCTTTGGGTTCGTAGGCCGGAACCTTATCCACTGTGATACAGGCCAGGGCCTGAAGTGTTTTATAAATACTTTTATTTTATTTTAAAAATGCCTTATGTTTTCCAACGAGATGAAAAAGTGGAATTAAAATCTTCACTGAGAGTTGTCAAGAGGTGATAATTGTAAAAATAAAGTAACTTGAAGGAAACTCCTTTGCCAGGTTTTCTGTCTGCTTGATGTTTCGACAGGATTTCCTTATTGACCATCGATTGTATGTGTGTGTGTGTGTTAAAAACTGGGAGAAACATTGTGGAAGAAGTTAGTTAATTCAGAGAGTTTTGGGTTGATAATGTGTTTGGAGAACTCTGTGGAAGAACTTACTGTTGCCAATGAAAGGAAATGGGAGCTAGCGCCTGACTGCTTCCTGGGATTCAGACAGGAGCTCCAGGTTTTTCTGTCCGCCTCGGTGGTGCCAGCGCTGAGTGTGCTCAGCCTTCTGTGTGCCTGAATCATTATCATAGCTTTTGTCCTCACTCTACAAAATCATGCTGTAAGTCTCAAACTTTGAACAGTGTAACTTTAGCTGTTTTTGATTTGCTTTCAGTGTAGCCTTTTTCTGTTTTTAATTTTGTAGCTGGCAAAGTTTGAAAAGACAGTGAGTCATAACCACCATTATTTTCCCTCCTGATAGAAGCCTTCCATGTGAGCCAAGGCACTGAGCACCATTCCTGCGGTTCATGAACTATAGCTGCTGAACACTTTTCTGTGGGGACCCTTTAAGGAAGCATGAGGGAGAAGGACTGGTCCTGTGGTTCCCAAGTGTGGTACCCAGACCTGCAGCATCAGCATCACCTGGCAATTTGTTCGAAATGCCAGCTATCTTTCCCCACTCCAGACTGACTAGGAAACTCGGATGGTGCCCAGCAATGTGTGTTTTAATAAGGCTTCCAGATGATCCTGAGGGTTGCTAAAGTCTGAGAACCATTTGTGTTGGTGAATTGTTAGTACTTGTGGCCCTGGAGAGTATGAAAAACACAGAGGTTGGAGATTGAGCATGTTGGTGAGTCTTTGCTTATGAGGAAATGAAGAATAGATAGCAAAAACATTATACCTTTTGGGAGTCCAAAAAGAACAAAGAAAAAGCCTGGAACTTAATTAGTAGAACAAATTGCTTGCATGAACCTTTGCATTCTCAGAGAAGAGAAATTTCTCATATGACTAGGTTACTGTGAAATGTATTGGCACAGTTCTAAAATTCTGAAATAATCCCTCTAGTGAGAAAAGGCATGTATTGTTTTACTAGAGCATACATTCAACTCAGGTTTGTACAATTCTGTAAGATACTTGTATTCTATTGACTAGGCCCAATTGTTTGCCCTTTGAAACCCAGTGTCTACATCTGAAAACCATCTGAATATGCATTGTTACACTCCGTGAATTATCTCATTGGAATGAAGTGAGCGAATCGATGTATGTAAGAGGATTTATGAGGCATCTGGAGTGTGGAAAAATGCGAAGCATAAGGATCAACAATGATTAATATAAATATTGATGGTAAAAATGAGTTAGAAGTTGATACAAAAGTGGGTTAATATTTCAACTTCCCTTTGACATCTGCTGCTTTTAGTTCTTGCTCTGTCATGTATTAGTTTTTGATGTTAAGTAAAAGCTTTTAATCTTACTTTCCCTATCAACACACATTGTATAAATGATACCCACCTAGAGAATTGTTGTGAGAATAAAATTAGAGTTAAATATGAAAATACAGTTTTTAAAGGTCAAACATTACAAAGTTCAGATATTGTTGGTATTTGAAGCCCAGATTGAGGATGCTTTGAAATTGTTGACATAGTGACATTATCCAGGAGTTTGGAATAAGTGTGTATGTCAGCAGAATGTGTGATTACAAAAAATAGCTATGTTTACTTTTCTACTAATTCTCCTTCAGTGGAATGTTTCCATTTTCTCACAAAATGGGGGAGATCCACATTTTATTAAAGAAAGCAAACCTGCTGCTTCTTATCCTTTGAACTAAGAGACACTTCACTCATTCTTTTGTGGAAAGAAGACAGACTCTTGGAGTCAGGCAGGCTACCTGGGTAAATTCACAGGTTCTCTACTTACTCATGGTGCAACCATGGATAAGGCTCGGTGTCCTCATGTGTAAAATGGGGGGGATAAGACAACAGAGCTGTGTGAAGATTCATGAGAAAGGTACATAAAATACTTGGTAGAGTGCCTAGCATGGAGTAACTACTCAGTAATGTGGGTTGCTGCTATTACTAAACTCTAGCATGAAGAAGAGGATAAAAGCCAGGATCTGAAAGCCAAGAGCAGGGCAGAATAAAGAAGGAGCAGCTGATGAAATGGTCTGATTACTTTACAAACGAACATTCAAGGAGTTACTGTGACTATTCTGGTCACTCTTATTAAGATCAAACAAGTCTCTGATCACTTCTGATTGAGAAAATTAGTCATGTAATTTATCATATGCATGTCCAAGTAATAATTAGAATTTCAATCTTGCTTTAAAGTTACTTGTTTTCCCTCCATTAGTGTGAGTGCTGAAGGTAAGGAGCCATAGAAAATGGGAGTACTGGATCTCTTCTCCCTCTCATTCTTCCTCCCCCTCTCCTGTATATTGGCACAGTTCTGAAATTCTAGAATAATCTCTCTAGTGAGAAGAGGTGCACATTTTCATATTAGAAGATGAGTTCAACTCAGGTTTGTACAATTCTATAAGATTCTTGAATTCTATTAACTAGGCCCACTTGTTTGCCTCTTAAAGCCCCAGTGTCTACATCTGAAAACCATCTGAATATGCATCATTACTCTCCATGAATTATCTCATTGGAATGAAGTGAGGGAGTCAATATATGTAAGAGGGTTTATGGGGCATCTGGAGTGTGGAAAAATGAGAAGCATAAGGATGAAGAATGATAAATACAAATATTGATGATAAAGAGGAGTTTAGGAGTTGATACAAAAAATGGGTTGATATTTCAACTTCCCCTTGACATCTGCCCCTTTTAGTTCTGCCTCCCTCTCTTGCCCTCCCTATTTTCCCCTTCCTTCCCTCCACTTTGCTCCTCTCTCTTCATCTAAAGTCTAAAATCTCTTCCCTTTCAAAGGTGATTTTAGTTTTGGGAGAAGCTAGAAGTCACAGGGCACCAAATCTGGGCTGTACAAGGGGCTGCGTCATCTGGGTGATTTGATGTTTTGCCAAAAAAAAAAACAAAACCAAAAACTCCTCTGTACCAAACATGATGCACGAGTGGGCACAATTGTAATGAAGCTGCCAGTTACCAGGTGCCCATAGCTGTGGCCTTCTGAATCATCAGAATAATTTTCATGGAGAAATGTTCAAGCTTAATGCAAAATTTGATGCAGATTTATTGCTCTACTTGCTCAGTCATTTGAATGTGACAGCCACACAGTACACATGCTCACTCAGAGGCATCTACTGCCCCCACTGACTAGTACAGTAAAATCATCATTGTTCACACATGCACATTCCAGTCCACTCTCCTTGGCTTCCAGGTTACATTGATGTCACACAAAGCATTCTCATGTTAACTATGGAAGAAACATTTTCCAGACATACCTCATATTTTGTATTGCACTTAAATTATTAGATCTTTTGCATTACAGGCATAACTTTTTTAATATGGAAGTTCAGACACAGACATATGTGTACTGATATATGCGACTATGAACTTTTGCTAAAAAAATATATAATTGCCTTGTAATAGTTTTGGAAATGGGTACCTAAGTAAAATATGAATATGGACTTGGAATGTCACACAAGTCTCCTGTGTTGGTATGTTGTCCTTGTGGATCCCTGATAATATTGAGACAATTACCTTTTACAACTTCCTGGGAATTTGATAATTGGATATGTAAGGTACATTTCTCTAATAATTATTAATTTCAATTTGGTTATTTTTGAAATGTGTTTTATTGGCATGGCAGATACAGGGTAATAAAACCATGAGATAATGACTAAATATCCACTGTGCATCCATCCACCCAAGGGACCTCTGAAATAATTAGAATGCACTACTAGAGTTGCCCGTAATTAAAAATAATAATAATAATAAAACATTTGCACAACTTTGACTAACAAAGCAAAGTCTGTATTTTTGTTATTAATTATGAAAACTAAAAGAAACATTTTATTTTTACATCTTGAATACTTTCAATTTCATTACTTTGATTGCTAATATGCAAAAATGTTTATTATAATGTTCATTTCATGTAGTTACAAACTGAAACCTCTTAAACATTCATTACTGAAAGAATAAAAAAATTATTGTAACTTATATGCAACAGAAACAAGTCAGGAAAAATATGAAGTAAACTGTTAAATGTGGCTATTTTATAGGGCTAAGGATAGAATCACAGCTTTATAGAAAGATGTGTTTTTTTCTTTTTTTATATGCTTTTATAGTTCACTTTACCCCTCAAAATTAGCATGTATTATTTCTAAAATTCAGAAACAATCAAGATAATACTTAAAAATGTATATAATCTTTGATATAGTGAATGAAATGCAGAACTGATAATGATAAAATATTAAAGGAAAAAGAGGGTATACAAAAAATAGGATATAAAATGTATGTATGAATAGATTATGATTTTGGAAAAATATAATTAATGCAAAGACCAGAGAGAAAAGCATCAAAATGTTAGCCATCATTTGCTCTTGTGGTTTTAAAGTTTTATTATATATATATATATTTCTTGATTTTTCCAAATGATAGTGAAAAAGAGAAAGAAAGGGCAGAAAGAGAGGCTCCTACAGCAAGCAGGGTTGGGCTTTCAATACGCTGGGTGCTTCTGACATGTGCTTATTGAAACTCCTCTGCTTCTGGTGATAATTAAAAGTCGTTTTTTCAAATAACAATATTCCACCTTTATAGGAAATAAGTCACATAATGAAACTACCATCTGAAGGCTTTGGACTTTAAAAATGTGAACTCTACAAGGATATATAAATAAGTCTTTGTTGCATTCTTTTCCGACTCTGCTCGAGGATTTAGTCCTAAAATGAAAGATGTTAAAAAAGAAATGGCACACAGATTCCTGACATTCTTTTTGAACCAGAGTGATTTTTAACTCCAAATGGGAATTTTTCCCACAAAATATATAATGACTTTCTTCTTTCATTTATTATTTGATGCCTTCCAGACAGTAAACAAACAAATAAATTGCTGAATGCTTTCTTCCATTTCTCTTTTTAAAAATGTGATTATGTGATTTGTAAATAAATCTGTTATCCTGGAGAATATTGGTATATGTGATATTGAGCAAATCACATGACATCTTTTTCCTTTTTTATTCTTTGTAAAGAATAGAATAATAAAAAAAGAAAAACTGATTAGGTTTAAAATAAATTAAAAGCATTTTAAACATTCATGAAGCTCTTTGAAACTCATAAGCCTATATTATCATTTATTATTGATATTATTCTATTATTAAAACATTCTTTTTCCTTCTTCCAAAACATAGTCAATTTTAGTCATTATGAAGTCTTTGAATGACTAAACATAGAAAAATCCTTTTGGGACTTGTAGGAGATTTTAACTTCACATTTATTACCTTAGATGGAAATGAAACACTGTTAGTCTTGATTTGCAGAAATAAGTTTAACTCTCTAATACAAGGGTTATTGGCCTCTGGTGCATTCCAAGTGTGAAGTTGTCACAATGTTTACATAAGTGACTTTGAAAGCTGATAAGGTAAATATTAACAATTTTAAGTAAATCACAAAATTAATTAATTTTTTCCTTACATGGTGAATAGATACAATAAGGGCAGTACTATATCAGTTATTCTTATTGCTATTGGATCAAATGAGAATGATACTAATGGACATTGTTGTATTTAAACTAGTACCTAACTCCTAAGGATAAAATAAAAATCCTTAAGGAGGATTGTTCCCTGGATTTTAGTTTGTCACTACTGACAACTGTGACTATAAAGAAGGACAGAGGCTTTTGTGGATTTTGTGTGTATGTGCGTGTGTGTGTGCATGTGGTATGTGTGTGGCATGTCTGGTGTGTGTGTTTCTTGATCCTGTTGGTTCTGGTTGATGGGATTTGGTGACCTTGAACAGTCTGAATATTCTGGTTAATTTTAGAGAAAAGGAACAAAGTAATAACAGCTCTCAAAGTCATTACATATTTTTCTCCTCTATTCCCATAGTGGGGCTTGTTTTCCCACCTCAAATAATGAAGGCTCTAAACAAAAAGAAAACAATAAGGAGATATATCTGTTAGATAATATGCAAATCAGTCTCTTGGCAGTACACCCTTTTTGAAAACATACTAGGAAAGCAATATTCTCCATATAATTGTTGGAAAAAAGTTATATCTTATGACAAAGTCATTAAGTGGAAGGAAGTTCTACATATATTAAAGTAATAATTAAATAAGACTACGGCCTTGTTAACACATATTACTTCTATTTCATAGATGAAGAAAGTGAGTACTAGAATCAGGATTCATATTAATCTATCTGTGCTGAGGATTATGTCTCTCTCTCTCTCTCTCTCTCTCTCTCTCTTTTTATCATTTAAAGGTAAGTTTTATTATTATTTTTTTCACAATCCAGTAGCCATAGGTTATTTTTCCATGTGTGCTGGACTTTTTTAAAATTTAATTTTATTGTTGTTGTATTACATCCATCCCCTTTTTGCTCCCCTCTATCCTCTTTCTCACCCACCCACTCCCCCACAAAGTCAATCACACTCGTTGTCCATGTCCATGGTTCTTCCATAAGGACTACCTCTCTTTTCTTGCACTATATCAAGTTGTTTTTGCAGGAGTGACTGGGAAGAGAGTCTATTATAAATGTTAGTAATTAATCTTTGAGACTGTTTCTCTTTTGTGAAGCAGTTAACCTTTTTGCCTGACTTTTATAACATGCATTGCCAGATCACTTCAGGTTTCCTCCACTGAGCTCACAAATTGTCTTCATTTCTCAGGCCAGCCTGTTCATTTTCAGGAAGCAATGTACTTTGCGGACTGAGCCTGTTTCAGTTGGACCTTTGGCTGTACTCAGGGCCCAGCATGCACAAATTCTTATGGTTTTAGGAAAGATCTCTGGAAGAAACCTGAGTTGGAATTCCCTGCTCTCCACCTAGTTGTGGGCTGGTACATGTTACCTAAATCTTCTGGATCTCTGTGTCTTCATCTCCAAAACTGGGGTTGGGTGAAATCAATGGTTTACAATCTATGTCCTATTACTGTGGGATCACTTAAAGGCAGCTATAGGGGTCAATGGGGGTAGGTGATCTGGCATTGGTCCGGGCCTCCTACCATCCATGCTTCAACCACACAACAGCTCTGTGTGTCTGTATGTGTGCATGTGTCTTCATTCTACCTCTCCCTGTTGGTCCTGATTCTAGATGCCCATTTTGTTTTAACAGAGTTCTCTATCTAAAAATAGTTGAAAAAACACTGAAAAGTAGTCCTTCTAGTTGGGGTAAAAAAAAAATAGGTTCCTTCCAACTCTTAACTTTCCATGAGTATATAAAAGCACTGTTAAAGATAATTTCACTATCTTCAACTCAAAATGTAATATTTAAAATTTGCTGAAAACCATTTTAAAGTGATTTTTTTCCAGAAATAACCTCAAAGAGAAAAATCAACATCCAAATCTTTGAGTATTTTGAAATGGAAAACTGTGAGACAAATTTCATGGTGTCTATGCTTTTTCTGCAGAATATCTATAACCATATTCCTTTTGATTCCAGTTTTGGAAAACATTTATTCTTTTTCTTCTTTAGAGGTAAGGGGAAGACAGTATTCACAACCAAAAGTCACTAGAATATATCTCACAACAGAAAAGTAGCACTCCTTTCAGACACAACGAGGGTTATCATTTTCCATCTGTTCTTTTTCCCTTGGAAGTTTATCATGTCATAGAGAGAATACATCTGCTTCCTGTTTCTTTTCCTTTGTGACATGTAGATAACGTGATTGGACACCAAAGAAAGAAGACAAATATTTGATTATAAGGTCTGCTTTGTCTTTTAGTTCCTTTCATTCCATATTTTTGGAGCACATTTTAAGTAAGTGTTCAATATGAAAAAATTAAGCAGTTGCTGCACATCTCAACCCTGTTCATATAATGATGGGCTACCCAGCAAGGTCATACCTTCTATGATGGGCTACCCAAAAAGGTCATACCTTCAAGAGATGGTTACTCTAGCAGCTCTGTCCAGCAGAACTTTCTGTGATGATGGAAACACTATCTTTGCTGAGCAGTGACCATGGGCAGCCCCCTGAACACTTGAAAGGTGCCGAGTGTGAGTGATGTGCTAAATTTTGGAAGTTATTTAATTAAACTCAAATCACCAAATATGACTAGTGGCTACCCTATTGGACAGTGTAGCACTAAAGAATCAATGGAAATTTTATTTTTGAAACTTTAAAAATAATGCTATGCTTTAGTAGTAGAAGTATCAAATTTTAAAAAATCATTGGCTTCTTTATGATCAAAATAGAGTCTATATTTTTACACTTTTAAATTTGTTTTGATGAAAAATTTTTTTAGTGCCTGGCACATGAAAGTGTCAATAAATGATTGGATGGTATTAATAGGTTCTCCTTCACTTCTACCCCAGATCTCGCCAACAAATACATCCTGATTTTCAGGTCACTTAACAATTTTGCCCTAAGACTGTCAGACCTGTAGACCCATATTTCACAGCTCTTCCTGTCTTTCTGGGAGTTAAGAGCTAGGTGGTGTCTCTCTTACCATGTGTACCGCTGTCTTCTGACTTCCTATGCTTCTGTGTTCAGCACCCCCTTCAGTCATGCCTATGGTTTCCAGACTTTTAGCCTTTCTTCACTCTGCTCCAAGTCCTGGCTCCTCCTCCCACAAACTCACCTAGGGCTTTCAATGTCTGTGACCACTTGGATCATGCTGTAGCATCCTGGTCTAACCTTGTTTAGGGCCCAGTGTTCGGTTATGGCTCCTTAAAAGGGCATCATCAAACTACAGTGTGATTGACTCCAGGGATCAGAGTCATGCCACATGACACAACTGAAGGGACTAAGAAAGCATCACCTAGAGAATGTTATTAAATAGACACTATTTATAAAACATATACAAAACATATATGTATATTGTGCTAGGCATTGGGCTAAATGCTTTCAATTCTCATTTAATCCTCACAGCATCTACATGTTCTATTTTTACACATTTTACATGTTTGCTAGGCTCAGAGAGGTTAAGAGACTTTCCCAAAGTCAAAAAGTTAGAAAGTGGCAGATATATTATTCTATTTACGCTCTTTGGTTCTAAAGCTTGCAGTTTTAACCACAATGTAATTCATTACAGAACAGGGAGAGTTTTTAAAAATCAGTGCAAAGGGCAAATCCTAAAGGGACTGGATTTTAGGAGGTTATTGGAAAAAAAAAAAGGGAGGGTTTCTAATAATTCAAGCTCTTCACCACCACCACTCTGTGAAGTACACTGTACTTTTCATTATCTCATTAGCAGCTCACAAGCCGTGGACTAATGCTGGCTGACCTGGAAAACCATGAAAAGTATTCTGGAAGAAGTGGAACTCACAACTGGTAGGTGAGCCCTCTAGGCCTTTCCAATTTAAATTTCATCTGAATATATAATTTTCTCTCTTGAGGCCATTTATTGCCAATTTACTCCCATATGACTACCTTTTCATTTTTCATGCAATTCATAAAAGCCATTTTTTCCATGTAAAACCAGAATGTAATTTATTCATTATTCAAATTGGCATAAGCAGGGTATGCTGGGTCTCCCTACAGGTAAGCCTGTATAGGAATCCACATCACATTTCATAGGGGAATAAAGTATTGCCTGGATCATGGAACCTGAAAGAGGATTGCAGAAAGTATTTTAAGCATTTGGCAGACTTTGTTTAATTTTGTTAGCTATTAATGATCAGAGAAATACAGGCAGGAGAAGAATAATTGAATATTGTTAGATTTCAAGTTATATAATGATTCCTTAAATAATTGAGAGTATGCTATTATCATTTTAATATAACCCTTAGAATTATACATTGACCCTTAATTAATTCTGATAATCTTCACATATGACAGATGAGAAGTAGCATTTTATTTACAAGCTTATTTTCTGTTTTGAGGGAAAATGCACTGACTATCTTGAGGTCTAAGGTTTGATATTTGTATTTTCAAAAAGTGTGTTGGATTTCTGTGATGAGGAAATAAGCTCTATTGAGTTTATCATTGAAGATAACTATGGGAAACTATGGGATTAGAAACTTTTCTTTTTTAATCCTGTGAGAATATATAGGATTTTCTTTAGGAAAGAGTCAACAATATGCTTTCTTTTGAAAATTTATCTGCCCACCCCCCTTCCACCCTCAAGTCACAAAACTTATGACAGCATTTGGAAGAGAATGCACATATAATCCAAGTGGGCCTAACATCTACAGATGCTTCCATGGAGATTTCAAATTGTGGTTATGGAGAAAGTTTATATTCTTGAAATGATTGTCATGCATGATTGGCTTTAGAGGGGAAATATTACATAAAGAAATGATTGGGCATTTGGATGTCAAAACTGCACTAGAGAGAACTGAGAGGAGTTAATGATAGAAGCAGGTGGAATCCGTATTTCAGAAAGCTGTGATGATGGGGCAGGAGGATTAAGGAAGTGAAACAAGCTGGGATTTCTAGACTGGGAGTCTGGGAGGAAGGTTCCACTTGAAGCACTACAAGACCCATAGGTCTTGAAGTATTCTGGGCAGAGTAAATAATATAAGCAGGAAATGGTGCTTGGGGAATGCTGAACCTTCTGGTTTGCAGCTGAATTTAACAAGAGGAGAATGTAGTTAACAAATAAAGGTAAGTCTGGGGTCCTACGTGAAGACCCTTACCTATCAGAATGAACAGTTTGTAATCAGTCTTTGTGGGGATGGGATTCCGCCTCCTGTTCTCTAAGAAGACTAGTATTTTTCAGGAACTCTTCCACACATTTCTGGAATCTGTTTGAGTCCAGATCTGTTTATTTGGACTCATAGCATTAATGCTCAACAGATTCTAGAGTTAATTAATATGTTGACTGTTGACTGCATATAAATCACGGGAACCAAATAGCTACCTTTTTATGTCCTGAAACACATTTATAGTACTAATATTATGTAATAATTATTAGAAAAAATGCTTCATGCATTATTTGTTAGTGTGTATATGATTGTTTTCTGAGTTGTTGTAAGAGTACATTTGCTTAAAGCAGATTTTTAAAATATCTACTTTCTAGATAATTTCACTTTGAGCCGAGAATGAATGTGTGGCCATATCCAGACCCCACCCCCCATCCCCCTTTTCAGGTACTAAGTCAGCCACAGAAACTTGGAACTGCATGGGTTCAGCAATCATTTCCCTTTCTTCCTTCTCCTTTATTTTACAGATGAGGGCAGCAGGCTAGGTGCAAAGTCACAGAAAATTTGCCACGGTAATGGGAACAATAGAAGGACATTTCACAACGAGAACATTTCCTTTCCAGCAAATGGCCTTTTAAAAATTTTCTTCCGTAATTTGTAACCCAGCTTCTAACAATTTAGTCACTGGACCATCTTGGAGAAGCAAGGCCTTAGTGCTTAGAGGCCATAAGTAGTCCTACATTACATATTGACAGCAGATCCTAAATTAGGGGTGTTTCCCAAGGTAAAATACAGTTAACCCCACTAACAATTACAGCAGGCACCAGGAGTCTGCTGCACGCCTGCTATTTCCTCACTTATTACTCTGGGACCTTCCCTGGAGGGGAGGCTGGTCTGATTCGTCTCCGTAACCCCAAGCACACGCGGAAGAAATGCTGCAACAACTCAGGCATTTGAGGGACTTGTGGAAAAGCTCATGCCTGAAAACTGAGCATTCTGGATTCTAACCTGTGTTCATTTATTTTGCGTCAAAGGCAAATTTTACATCCCTCCCCTGAGCTCCGGAGGACCCCAAAACACCTTAGGAAGATGACGAAGTGTAAATGCGGCCACGGAGGGTCTGCTCTTCCTTTGGGAGCCCTCCCTGTGACGCGCCTGCCCTAGGTCCTCCTGCTGACCCCGCCAGTCCCCAGGCCGGGGAACCAGCCTAACCAGCTGGACGGGGCGGAACTGAAAAGCCACGGAACCCAAGGCCAGGGAGCGGGGCGGGTGGAGGGAAGAGACGCTGAGGGACCGGCAGGCCTAGTTTCGAGGAGGTGGTGGCTGCGCCGTGGGGATGGAACCACTGCGGGTTCTGGAGCTGTACAGCGGCATTGGGGGTATGCACCAGGCGCTGAGAGGTGAGAGTGCACAGAGCGCCCCTCCTTTCCTTCCCGGTTGGCGCCTTTCGGAGCTCAGGCTCCAGGGTGGGGCGGAGGCCGCGGCCAGGGGGAACTCAGTTGTCCTGGAAACGGCCCCCGGGCCACCCCCTCCAGCTGCTCCTGGCCGAGGCTCCCGCCTTCTTGTCTCAAACTGTGTTCCCAAGGGCCGTTGCTGCAAGTCGGAGGACTCAGTTGGTGAGTCATCCGCAAAGCTGGGCTGTAAAGACCAACTAAAATGGTACCCATAGAGTGGGAGGGGCGGGGCCCCGGCTGGGTCTGTTCCGGTCCTAGAATGGCTGACGGCTGTCATCGAGGGGTGTGGCGAGTCGTCCCCGCCCCTGCGGGGGAGGGGCGGTCCCTGAGCGGCTTTTCAAAGGGGAAACTACAATTCCAGGTAGAAGTTAGTGAACGCTGGGAACTGTAGGGGAAACATAAAGAAATAATAGGGTCTTTCTGGTCGCTAGAGGACTTGGTATAACCTGTGTAGATACATTAGGTGTGAGAAGAGTTGAATTTAAACTTCCTTTCAGTGTGGCCTTGGACTAGTTCTTTAACATTTTTGACCCTGTGTTGGTTTTATTTATTTATCTTTAGAAATGGGGAGAGAAATATCAATGTGTGGTCGCCTTTCATACTGGGGACCTGGCCCCCCAACCCAGGCATTTGCCCTGACTGGGAATTGAACCAGTGATCCTTTGTTTTGTAGACTGGTGCTCAATCCACTGAGCCACACCAGCCAGGCGGTTTGGTTTTAAAATGTGAAAATAACTCCATCAGCGAAGGATTCTTATGAAGAATGAAGACAAGGAGTATAAAGTGTTTAATGTCTGGAAACATTGTAGCCACTCAAAGTATTATAAATTGCTATTATTACTATTGCTTTTATGCACCTCTTTTATTTTGACATTTTAAATTTCTTTGGGGCTAAATTGGAACTAAGAAGGTGTGTGTGTGTGTGTGTGTGTGTGATATTCACTCAAAAATAAGGATTGAGCATGCTCCTATTATGTGTCAGATACTGTGTAAGCCCAGGAGATACAGTAATAAGTAAACTTTGTGCATGTTTATACTAAATTACTATGACAACCTCAAAACTGAAACTTCCCTGCTTCCTGATTTAGTACCAAGGGTAACAAGAGATACAGACAATGTGAAGTGGGTTGAGCTTGAATATGTAAGTTTTCTGAGAATATTATTGAGTTTTGATTATAGATTAATTATTGTTAATTTTTTATTACCAATTTATTTGCTAGCTCTAGGTTCAGTTGTCATAACTTTCTTCATGAAAACAAAACTCTAGCACTATTTGCTTCCTTAGTTGATTTTCTAAGATTATATAATGTCAGCATTTTCCCCACATTGTGACCTATGATTTTAAATGTTGCTTAGTACTTTACCATAAGCTAAAATTCAGCCACTTCTGAAGTGTTGAATATTAGACACCTCACCATTTTTTTGCAAGTATAAATGTGCTACAGTTAAATCCTTGAGCATAAATCCTGATTTTCTCCTTGCGTTTTCTAAAAGTCAAATTAATTTGTTCAACAATAAAAAACTTACTATGTACCAGTTATTAAGTCAAAAGTTATTAGTATGAGTGCTCTCTCAACTAGTCACTGGAATTTGTATTATGCATTTTTAACTTTTGATAATTTATTTGATAGGGGCATTTTTTTTTTTTTTTTAAGATTTTATTTCATCATTTTTAGAAAGAGGGGAAGGGAGAGAGGCAGAGAGAGAGAGAGAGAGACATCAATGTACGGTTGCTTTTCACCTGCCTCCAGCCACAGACCTGACTGGAGACCTGGTTTGCAACCTTGTCATGTGCCCTGGCTGGGGAATCGAACCTGTGACCTTTGGATTCGCAGGCCAGCACCTTATCCACTGTGCTACCAGCCAGGGCTTGATAGGGGCATTTTTATAGTCATAATTTGAGTTGTTTGGTTAAACACTTAAATATTTTCTCTCATGTCAGCCAATGCAACCTGAATTTGTACACATATTTATTTCTATCACTACCACCACCATTCTGAATCTAAGTTATACCATCTCTTATTTAAAATAGTAGTTTCCCAACTTCTCCCCTGCTTCCACTCTGCTTTCTGACTTTTATCTTTTCTTCACATAGCAACAGAATGCCCTTTTTGCACAGTATACTGGATCATGTCACTTTCTTGCTCAATTGGCTTCTATTGGAGGTTAGGACCACAGTCCTTCTTACTAGACCTGTGAGTCCTGGCTTTAATCTGCCTGTTTAGCATTATATGCCACTCTTCTCCACAGCTCTCTTTTTCAGGCTCACTGGTCCCCTTTCTCTGTATTCCTCAAACCTTCTACGTTCCTGCTACATTCAGGCCTTTGCTCTGGTGTCCACCCAGAGTGCTCTAACCACCCACTTTTCCAAAGCAGGTGCATTTCACTTTTTATGTCTTGGTTCATATGTGGCCTCTTCAGGGTTGCCTTCCTTGGATGACCCTGTGATCCACAGAGGCTTCCTGATGCCTCTCTAATAAATTAAGGTTATATTAATATGGGGTTGTTTGAATATTTCAGCTATATTTTTTCATCATCTATAGTGAAAATGGCAATACATCTAATTTTGTGTATTTTCATGGGGAATATGATGGGGGCATGACTTTTATTCTAGGTATCTTGTATTTGGGGACACACATACAGTGTGTGTGAGTTTGGACTTAGAAAAAGGGTGGGAAGAACTCACATTGTCCTGTTACCAATGTTAGCTCCTGGGGAGTGGGTGAGAGATGGTGGTCTCTTTGCTGCCAGTAAACACACCAAGAACATGTCTGCTTCAGGGCCATTGCACATGCTGTCCCCTAGATAGCCATCTGACTGGCCCCTTGTCTTCAATGTCATCTCTGGGCTTCCCTGACAACTATAAAATTTCAGCCTCTGCTCATTCTCCCTTACTGTTTTATTTTCTTAGCACTTACTGCTCCATACTATATATCTTACTTGTTTATGTTTTTAATTGACTACCTACCTTTTTAAAATGTAAGCTGCTTGAGGGTGGAGATAGTTTTGCTTGGGATTTTTATGTTTTGTGTGGGGATTTGTTTATTTTCTATTTTGTTATATTTTTGGCATGTCTTAGAGTATGTATGTTTTAAAAGTTGCTGATATTTTCAACTTACATTTTAAAAGGATATATCCAATAAATTATGATCATAATATGCTCATATAATATTTAAAACTAAGTAATTTACTAGGTGGTGATTTTTTGATTAGTATTGAAGTTGAAATTTAAAAATACCATTTTGCATTTGTATTCTTATTGTTTTAAACTCTATGATACATTTCTTTAAAAATTTGGAATTGCTGAAAACATATGCATTTATTTATTCGTGTAATTAAGGAGTGGTTTCTTTATCAGGTACTATGCTGTGTGATGGGGATACAGCATTAACAGGATAATCATGCTCTTTTCCTCCAGAGGTTATGGTCTACTGGAAAATACTGATGCTACACAAATGAAGAAGCAATTTAAAAATAAAAATCACACACGATACTCATGCAGGAATAAAAACTGTTAAGGATTTCGATTATATCTTTTTAATCTTTATTCTACATGTATCCATCAATATTAAGTTATAGCTTTCGGTTTTCACTTAGGATATCTTGAATTTTCTTCTTGCCATTAAATATATTTCTTAACTTGGTTTTTAATGGCTGTATGAGATTCCATTTTATGGAAGTTCCATACTTGTTCAAAGCAATTACCTATTTTTGGACATTTAGATTACTTATGATTTTTAACTATTATAAATAAAATAACATATTATTTGTACATATATCTTTCTCCACATCTCTATTATTGCTGTGTACATTAGTTTCCTGTTCCTGCTGTAATGAATTACCACAAAATTAATGGCTTAAAGCAACATAAATTACCATCTTACAGTTCTGAAGGTATTGCCAGTGCTGTATTCCTTCTGGAAGCTATAAGGAAGGATCCATTTTCTTGCTGTTTCCTTGCCTTTTCCAGCTTACAGAGGACACCTGCATTTCTGCATGTGACCCCTTCCTCTATATTCAAAGCCAGAAGTGTAGCATCTTCCAGCCTTCTTCTCTGGCCTCTCCTTCCCTGATTATATCTACTACTCTGAGTTGAACCCGTTTCCATCCTTCTTGTGATTACATTGGGCCTATCTGTGTAACCCAGGATAACCTTGTCTTTTTAAGATCCTTAACAATATCTGTAAAGTTATTTCTATTGCCATGTAAGGTCACATTTTCTCATGTTTCAGGGACTAATATATGGACATCTTGGGGAAGGTAGTCACTATTCTGCCTACTACACCTTAGGATATATGCCCAGATGTAATACTGATAAGTCCAAAGAATGTGGTATTTGAATCCTCCCACAACCACATAAAAGTTATTATAAACTACAGAACAGTCATCATTCAGAACCACCTGAAATCTAGCTGAATGGAAGCCCTACAACTAAGGATATAAAGAAGAAGCTACATTGAGACTAGGAGGGGCAGATTCCATGTAATGGGCTGTTCCCACACCCACAAGTGGCAGGTGGAGGTCCCCACTGAGGAGCCAAGGGGTCCCAGCCTCTTACCAGGCCTCCCAACCCAGGGTTCCAGTGCCAGGAAGATGAGTCCTTATAACTTCCTGCTATAAAAGCCAGGGGGAATTGTGACTGAGTGAGACTGAGGGCCTCTGGAGTCCCAGACAGTTCTTCTTAAAGGGGCCATGGATGGACTGACTTGGACTCACTCCCACTGAGCTCCAGCACTGAGGCAGCAGTTTGAAAGGGACCAGAGATTGGGAGAAACTGATTTGTCTGGCAATGGAGCTAGAGCTCGGAGTGGCAGCAGCTTTCTTCCAGACAGAAGTGTTGGCAGAATACATTGTTTCTTTGATGAGTCCTAAGTTCCCCAGAGCCAGCAGGTGGGCACCATATCTGAGACTCCCATCAACATGGTACACAGTGTGGCCAGCCCTAGTGATTCCCTGAGACCCTGCCCCACCCAACTGATGGACCCACCTAAATGTAAGGGCTTTAAAGGTATTAAGGAACGAAATCCTCAGATAATCTCGTGACATAGGAACTATATTTTACAGATAAAGTCACCGAGGCATGATGAGGTCAAGTAACTTGAATAAATTACAGTTTGAAATGGCACAGGATTCAAACACAGAAAAGAAAGAGCTAGATAGTTAGATATCCATATTCTAAATGTTTCTTTTTAGGACATAGGAATATTTCTTTCTTTCTCTCTGAATAAAAGATCTTCAGAGGTGTGTGTATAATGGCTTTGATTAAAAAAATAGCACTATTTGTTGAGTACTAACTATGTGGCTTAATGGGAAAATGTTTGCAGAGAAATACAGTCAGGAGGACATGTAGAAGAGGAAAGTGAGTAATGGAGTAATTAAAGTGCATTTTCCTCTGAGGTCTTATGACTAACTTATACTTTCTGCCATAATAAAAAATTGTAAAACTTAATTCTTCTTTTAGAGATGCCTGTAGCAGAATTCAGGATAGGTGTTAAAATTGTATAAAAATCAATAATGATGAAAAGTATAAGCTATCAAGATTTAGTATAAAGCAAAGAAGGACCCAAAATGATGTGACAAATTTGGACAGGAATTTGTACTTAATTTTGGGGATCTTTATTATTGACAACATAATTATATTTTTTATAAGAAGTCCCTTTTTTATTCACAATTAACTAGATTACACAGATTAATGCTCATATAATTTCATTGATTTCCACAAATATATCAGAAATTGTCACCTTTTAAGTTTGAGAAAGCATCCGCAAAGAACATTTCATCATTTTATAGTGATGAACCTTTTATAAATGTTGGTTCACAAAAAAATTTATGTAAAGCGAAGTCTTTGTTGTTTAAACTTGTAATAGGCCAGACTGCACATGTTTATTTTTTAACTATTTAAATAGTGTTTTTAAACACTGGTAGCACCCTCAATTTTAGAGTTTAAGAGGAAGGGCTTAAATGTTATGGGAAAAATAGAGAAGACCGATTTATATCCTTTGAATTCTGTAATATGTGAATAGGTAGCTTTTAGCTCATTACATTTTTGGTCATATGCTACTATGTCAATGTATTTTTTATTTCTTACTATTGAGGTGGTAAGATAAAATAATGCACTAATTTACAACTGTTCACTGGTGTGTGTGTGTACGTGTGTGTGCACACACAGTACAATGAGCATGTTTTGAGAATGTATCTAAACCTTTCTCCTGTCCCTGATAATTTGCTTTTGTTATTTTTTCAGAGTCACAAGCAAGAGATCTATTGAATTCTTTTTGTTCCAAAATTTAAAAAATTATTTGTTTGTTTTCTACTGATTATAAAAATACTATATTTTTAATGTAAAGAAAGAAAACCAAAACAATTTTAAAAAAGTTTTAAGGGAGGAAATAAGAGTTACTTCCAAATTTCACCTCTACCACCAAGAGAGTGCCTGTTGATATTTGCTGGGCTTTTTCTCCCTCAGTGTGCATATACATGTATACACATACATGTACAAAACTTGGGTCATTACTCAATAGGATATGTAGTAACTTGCTTTTTGTACATAAAAATGTGTATATCGGTTCATGTCAATATTATGGATGTCATTTTCAATATGTCTATTCTCATACATGTGTGGTCTTAACAGTTACATTTTTATTTACTTGTCCAAACATTTTCTTAGCATAAGTTGTCAGAAGTGGAATAGTGAGGTCTAATAATAGAAGCATTGAATCAATGTATATTACAACATGAGGAAGGGTACATTTTCTTAAGTACTTGCTAGTACTAGATAGTGTTCATCTTATAAAATCTTTGCTAGTCTGATAGTTAAAACTGATTAATGTGGATTTTTGTCACTGTTAGAGCGGTTCAGTATCCTTTTATATGTGAATTGATCATTTAAAATTATTTTTGAATTGTCTGTAATTGAATTATCAATTTTAATTGTTTTTACTTTCAGAACTTGAATTGTATAAGAATTGATAAGACTGTACAACTGAAAGTATGTGTTTTTAAAAAGGCATCGAAGAGAACAGGTTACAGATTGTTTTCTACACATTTGTTTTATTTAGAATATGTATATAGGCTTAGGTAATTAGATAGCCCCATAAAGAAGCCCTGGCTTCCCAAATTGGGACTCCTGCCACTGTTGCTAATTTAGGACATTTAAAAAGAAGTGCTTCTATTTTGTAGATAGTTAATTACTCATTCACAAAGCTTTGGCATTCATGTTGCTCTGCTTGCCAAATTGGAATGTGAAATGCATTTCCTCATAGTAACAAATGATATTTAAGTGTGTTCTTTTGAAAGCCTACTAGAACTGTTATTTTCAAATTACAGAAAACTCAACCCAAACTGGTTCACATAAGAATAAATACTTGTGTAATGATAAAGCCCACTGTAGGCTTGGTTTGAGATAAAGTTTAAAGAAGGGGCTCAATTCATGTCACCAGAAACCCTCTATATCTCAGCCTTGTTCCTTCTGGATTGAGTGTATTTTTAAAAGTTTTTTGGAGGTTTTATTTATTATCTTTTAGAGAGAGGGGAAGGGAAAGAGGCAGAGAGGGAGAGAGACATCAATGTATGGTTGCCTTTCACCTGCCTCCAGCTGGGGACCTGGCTGGAGACCCGGCTTGCAACCTGGTTATGTGCCCTGGCTGGGAATCGAACCAGTGACCTTTGGGTTTACAGGCCAGCACCTTATCCACTGGGCCATACCAGCCAGGGCTTGAGTGCATTTTTATATCCACTCTTCCCTTGTTGCATCAAGTAGCCTCTGAACTTACATTCTTCTGAGGTTAAACTCAGCAAGAAAGCTCAAGTATTTCTTCCTAGTTACCCAAGAAAAAGCTCAGCATTCCCTTTTGTGCCTCACTATCCTGAGTTCTGTGCTCAGCCTGAAACCACTCTCACAAGTCTTAGTGGAGCAGGTATTTTATGCTTTCATAGGAATGGCAGGGTGGAGAGTTTGAGGCTCTCTGAACCACTTTGACAGACAGGAGTGAGGGAAGACTCCCAAAGAAAGTCTGGGACTATTACCAGAAATAGGGAAGTGGATGCTGGCAAAGCAGAACACGAATGTCCCCTCTTCTTGCAACTCAGTACCTAGAAGAATGCCCAGTACATGATACAGATACTATCATAAATGCTAACTGCGTGACAGCAGCATATTTGGTGCTATATTTAAGATATTTGTAAGATAAATAGAATTCTGTAGGCCATTCGGAAAACTTATTTTGTTTCCAAGGTAAAAATTTGACCTGAATGTCAACCTACTTAAAAATGAACTTTATGGTAGACATTGGTAATCACATAAGTACAGGCTTATTAGAGACTTTTTAAGCTAGTTCTCTTCTCAGGAATAGACAGTGAAAAGGGTGGTCACCAGTAATCAGGAATGAATTTTAGAAATCAAATTCACTCATACTCATACATCTCTTTAGCCAAGAGATGTTTGTTGAGGGCCTGTGGATTCTGGTTATTGCAACACCTGGGGCTGAGAGCACCCAGCTGTGTGAGACGTGGCCTGAGCTCTGTCAGATGGCGTAGTCTAGTGAGAAAGACAGTGTCGTGGGATAAACGGGAAACTTCCCTTTTGAAAGCTTCCTGGAAGAGTCGTGCCTGAGTCGAGTGAGTCCTAAGGGACCATTAAGAACAGAAGAGATGGTGTTAGAGGTTGGGCAGGTTAGGATAGGTCTTTTAACTATGTACAGAAACCCTAGGATTGAGAAATTATGACCCATTTGGAATGTGATAAGTAGTTTGCTGATACCTGAGGGGAAGGTGTATGAGCATGAGTGTGGCAAATGTGAATTGGAAGGGAGTGTGGGGTTGGTCAGAGGACAGTGTTCAGAGGGGAGGTTGTGTAGGTACACAGGGTCCAGATTATGCTAAGAATTTTTATCAGGAAGGCATGTGGTGAATTACCAGACTTCTAAGCAGTAAATGATTTGGCTAGCATCTAGAAAGAACCCTAGTGAACTTAAGTATAAATGTACTGATGTGAGTTCAGAAAAAAGAACATTTGATACTTTCATATATTTTAAAAAATTGACAGTGTGAGATATACACATATCTCTCAAATGTCAGTTATATATATGTATGTGTGTGTGTATATATATATATAAAATAAACATGTCCATAGAATTGTGACCATCTCCCATTATAAAATACGCACACCACACCATCTAAACACCTGAGATTAAGTTTAGGTTTGTCAATAATAAAAACATCCAAAACAACAATTACTAAAAGAAGGTAGAAGTTTGTTTCTTTCTCAAGTAAAATAAGTCTAACTGTGGTAATCAAGGGCTGGTACGGTAACTTCATGAAATCATTCAAATCCTTAGCCCTTCTAGTTCTTTGCTTTGCCAGTCCTATAGAGCGGTCCTCCTCTTCACCGTCTAACATGCTCATTAGAGCTCCAGCCATTACACTTATTTTTCAAACCAATAGTAGGAAGGCCAGGAAGCAGAAGCATCAATCGCCCCCCTTTTTTTAAAGACACTTGCTGAGAGTGTGACAGACTTCTACTGATATCTCAATGGTCAGAGCTTAGCTCCAAGGCCTTCTAGCTTCAGAGGGGGTGGGTATAGTCCTTTTCCTTGGGTTCATTGCCACAGTGAATTGCCAAACATAACAATGTTTGGTTATTGAAGAGAATGGGAAAATAAATGTTGGAATAGGTAAATAATTTCTGCAGAAATAGTATGACTCAAAATCACATGATGAAGTCAGAGGGACTGGAAATTAATGAGCAATTAAGTTCTTTGAATTCTATAATATGAAGATGATGAAGTTTGACATCCACTTTATACTTTTTTTAAAAATAACTCATTTGTTTAGTGTTGTTTGGCTAATAGATGAGTATTGCTTAGGTAGTTTGAAATAGGAAGAAGGACAAGGGGTTTGAAGATTGATATAATCAAAAAAGGTGTGGCAGTATATCACCTAAGATCTAGCTTTATCTGAAAAGTGATAGCATTTCTCTCTAATAGATACATATAATTAGAAGGAAAAACGAAGCATTTATACAGTATTCTTGTAGATTGGTACCTACATTCACTTTTTCTCTATATCACTGAATAGGAAAACAACAACTTCATATGATTTGTCAATGTAATTATAGATTTACTATTTTTATCCTTTAATAATTAAAAAATATATAGTAGCCAGCAAACTTAACCATAGAAAAGCATTCCTCTTGTTTCAGTTCTCTAGTTTCTAACCAGTTAATTAGGGAGAGAAGACCAAGATTGTTGTAAGTAGTGAAAAATGTAAGTAGTGAAAGATGATCTAAAGACCTACTCTTTTCTAAATACTTATAGATTATTAGGGATAGAAAGTATCTTTAGAAGTTAGTTGGACTGTCTTCCTCCATATTGAACAAAACAAGTAATAAAACCCTGGAGAGGAAAGATTTTGCCTGTTTTGAAAAATATTTCCTTTTGTGCCTATTTTCTTCTTTCATGCCAGTGTTTGATAGGGTTAGGAAAGCTTTTCCTTTTATTAGTGTTGATCTCTTGGGATTAAATTTTAGGCTATTTTTTCTTAGTGTTTCATAGTAGGGATTGGAACCATGTAGTTATTGTAATTTATGAAGAAAATCCCTTCTTATATCACCCTAAAAACCTTTTAAAAATATTTTTTTCTGAAATTTTTACTCAGGTGAACAGTTACAACTCTTAAAACTTTTCTCACTAATATAATTTCTTAGCTTTAATGAAATAACAATAAAATAACAATTATAATAATTATTTTGTCTGTTTATAATAATACAGTTAGAAGCCAGGCAATGAATAGGGGTTTTAATAATTATTAGGACTCTACTATATACATATTTTATTTCATATGCTCATTTTTAATCCTCACAAGAGGGTATGTTTATTGATTTTGGAGAGAAAGAGGGAGAGAGACACATGAGAAATATCTATGTAAGAAACATCGATCCATTGCCTCCAAATATGCTCTAACTGGGGATCAAATCTGCAACCTTTTGGTGTATGGGACAACACTCCAACTAACTGAGCCACCCAGCCAGGGCTCATTTACTTTTAATAGCAGTGTTAGAGGGAACTGCTGCCACGTCTACTTCATTGATGAGGAAATTGAGGCTTAAAGAGAAAAAGTAAATTTCCCAAAGCTACATTGTAAGCGTCCGATCCAGAAACTGAACAGGAATGTCTCTGACTCGTTAGACTGTTGTCACACCCACTGCACACAAGGCCTCCACTCAGGGGTGCTGCTGGCAACCCCAGCCTTTACAGAGCTGTGCTGCCCAGTATGGCAGCCTCAGCACATTGGGCTACTGAGGTTTGAATTGATCAAATTAAATTAAATCAAAATTTATTTCCTCGGTTGGTCTAGCCACATCTAAATCACTCAATAACCACATGTGGAAAGTGACTGCCATGTTGGACAGCACAGATACAGAGTATTTTCATCATTACAGTTCATTACCGATGTACTAGGCCAGCAGCTTCCAACCAGTGTGCTGAAAGAATTTTTCAAACATCCAATATCTGACTGTTTAGTCGTGGAGCACTGACCTCCTTCCCCTTAGATTGTCAAATAAAAAAGGACAACCGCCAACACAGCAATAGCTATCCAATGTGAGGCCCTGTCTTGAACCGTAAGTACATGTCATGTAACCGAGTTGCCATCTCAGTGGTCATGTTGCATAAATAAGGTTGCATCTGATTGGTCAATTCTTGGTGGCAGAAATCCTTATATACAAGTATAGGCACCTACTTTTTTTGAGAGGTTACTTTGGTGCAAAAAGGGTAGGTAATTACTATTTTAATTTTTGCAAATCAAAATCATACCTTTTTTTTTTGTCAGATTAGCAAATATATTTTTGCTGTGCTGCATAATTTTAGTAATTAGTTTATGTGTGCCATGAGATGAAAAAGGTTGGAAATTGCTGTACTAAGCAGTTCTAGAATTTCAAGTTAACCCTAATTTCAACTACCTGTTCAACTTTCTTTTAGGCAGCAGCTTGTGACCCTGGAAGTTGAGGCTGGCTGTCCCTGCCAAGGCTCAGGGTCATGCAGGGCTGTGCAGGGTTGTGTGGCCTTTAGCAGAACTGCTTTTCCTGTTGCTTTTCTCCTGCACAGGGAAGCTTAAGGTATGGTGAGGCTGGGGTGGGGTAGATGGGGAGAGCAGTAGTTGTATTCACTACTTCATTATGCAAACCCCATTTTAAATGGACTTATCTAGAGGCCTACTAGAAAGATCTCTTACACTTTAATATCTTTTCTCACGGTCCTTTTCAAGATTCATGGCTTTTACTTCTCTTTATATTACCTAACATAGCATCTTTCTTTTTCTTTCTATGTAAACTCTTTCAGTGTACCTTTTAAAACCATTAATTTGGCATTTTACTTCCCCAGTTCTGGTCTGTACACAGATCCCAAACAGCCCCATCCACTGTCTGGTTGATGGGCTCTTGTACTTAGTTAGATCTTAATAACAATGATCTAAAGTGTATCTTAACCCAAAGTAAATTGGTGACTAGCTAAACCTCTAAGGATTAAAATTTTTTCAAACTTATTTTTTAAAATTTAATTCACAGAAATAATTTACTTCTTAATTTTGAAATGCTAAAATTTTCAAAATGAAACAAATGAATCTTGCTAATATATTTAGCAATGATTTTAAGTTTAGATTCCTTGCAGGTCTGTTTTTTCTTAGTGCTTTTATTCTTTTTTTAAGATTTTATTTCATTATTTTTTAAAAATTGGGGAAGGGAGAGAGACATCAATGTGTGGTTGCCTTTCACCTGCCTCCAGCCACAGACCTGGCTGGAGACCTGGTTTGCAACCTGGTTATGTGCCCTGGCTGGGGAATCGAACCTGCAACCTTTGGGTTTGCAGGCCGGCACCTTAACCACTGTGCTACCAGCCAGGGCTAGTGCTCTTATTCTTAAGTAAGCTATCACTTTAAATAAAAGGAAATAGACACTGGAAGTATTCAATTGATCTACTTACCAGCGTTAACATAGCTGATTAGTTGTCTCAGGTGTGATTTTGAGGAGGTAATTAGTTATTTACCTATATGAGGTGTAGATCAGAAAATAAATTATAAAGAAGGAAAAGAAAAAAAGAAATGTATGTATTTTTTTATTACTGTCAATCAAAGGTTCTTCCCCTTTACTTTTTCAGAGTGATCGGAAAGAGAATGAACATTATTACTATTAACATGGTGTGTGTATATGATTCTTGCCTACTTTAATAGGAATCATATTTGAGAACAGGAATTATGCATATATTATCAGTGACATTGCTGACACCTCACCTAGAAGTTTCTCTTATGTAACTAAATCTGCCTTTTTTAGTTCACTGATCATAGCAGCAGGAGCATAATATCTCAGCCTTTCCTTGCAGATCCAACCTGACAACCTTTTAAAATTATTTAATATTGCATTTCTCTAACTTGAATGTCTCACCTCTTATACCCATGCTTCTTATTGGTAGATATGCAATCTGGAGTAATAACTAAAATATCATGAATAAAATTCAGCTATAGCAATAAATCAAAATACAAAAAACATATCCCCTTATTCCACCTCCATTAAAAGGTCTTGATGGGTATCTTTCCGTCAGTTCTCTCTCCCCTTTGTGAATCACTACTCCTGGATCACTTAAGTGATGGAGCTTATTTAGGCAAAATTCTGTTGAATTGTATTCACTTTGATATGTTTAAACATTTTCAAAACATGTATACACAGCCCACTAAAGATTTTTGGAGGCTATGCAGTTAAATACAGTAGGATATGTCAAGACAATTTTATCTTTGGAACTTGTTAATATTTTGATAGAATTGACAGGTTTTTTCTTATAAATTGTTATTTGTTTAACATTTTCCTTAGAAATGCACCGGTACCCTCAAACGGTTGTTTTGAAAAGTCAGGAAAAGTTAGTATCAGTAATATCTTAGTAAACCACTTCTCATCATGGAATTAACTTTTTAGGTTACATAGTAGGTTCCAATTTTATAAGAGCTGAAAACATGTGCACCAATCAATGAAAATAGTGCAGTTATTTACTGACTTTAAAAATCCATTGTTTCCTGAGAAAGTATTTCTAGTTCATCAGTTCTTGGATCACCACATGAAACAATCATTTATCAATTGCTTTTTGTCAGTTTTTATGTCTTCCAGGCACATAATAGAAGAATATTAAATTAATTATTGATTATAGCACAAATCCAGCACATCACTGTGGACTTTCAACCAGCTTGAAAAAAAAAAGTCTTATTTACTACTCCAAGCACTCTCTGTTTGCTGCACATAAAGTAGAAGTACAAGCAGGCTGCATCTTGCAAATTACAATATATATTACAACTTAATAGTTCAACAAAACAAATAGGTCAGTAAAGTTTAATACTGAGCTCTTATGGTGATTAGTAGTAGCTTAGTTCTTGACTCAAATTATATTAGGTCTATCCAGAAAGCATCCAACCATGTACTATGAAAAATTGAGACATTTATTAAAGAAGATACAAGAAACACTGCATGTAGGACAATGATGCCTCAGTCCCCATCAAAGTGTAGGACCCTTGGGACCTCATTGTACACTCCTCCCAACTGCCACCGGCTGTCCTGTTGTATTTTCTTGAATCTAATCAATGGTCTGAAACCTCTTCCCTTTCAAAGGTGATTTTGATTTTGGGAAAAGCCAAAAGTCTCAGGGCGCCAAACCTGGGCAGCAGCGGTGCTGAATCACCTGAATGATTTGATGTTTTGCCAAAAACTGCAAAGGTGTGATGTATGAGTGGGTGTGTTGTGGTGATGAAGCTGCCAAGCACCAGTTGCCCATAGCTGGACTTCTGAATCATCCAAATAGTTTCCGTGGAGGAAAGTCCAAGCTTAACACAAAATTTGATGCAGATTTGTTGCTCTGTTTGCTCATTTTGGTTGCCTCTCACATATCCTCAACTGGGGACCTGGCCCGCAACCCAGACATGTGCCTTGATCAGAAACCGGATCCATGACCTTTTGGTTCGCAGGCCAACACTGGGTCCGATGAGCCACGCCACCGGGGCACACTCGGTCATTTGAATGCGACAGCTACACAGTGCACATGCTCATTCAGTGATATCTGTTGCCCCCATAGACTGGTACAGTGAAGTCATTATGGTTCACACATGCACATTCCAGTCTGCTCTCCTTGGCTGCCAGGTGCCATCGATGTCTCGAAAACCATTCTCATATTTACAGTGGCTGGACTTTTTCTAGAAAGACCTTGTATATCACAGTTTTTTTGTTTTACAAATGATCTTTATGTACAATTTTTTGTTTGTTAAAAAGCCTTTTTTATGTTCCATGGTCTTTCTAATGCCTTTGACAAAGATATAATTTAAAACAAATTTATTTTATATTAGGCCAAGTAACTAGTTACTGAATTTATACTCAATTGGAGGCAGCTACCTTTGATAGTACTAAGCAGGTCTCAAAGTTTCCAGTAACCTATTCAAGTCAGCAGGATACCGAGGAGATAATTGGTCCTAGCTGAGTGTCTTGAATCTAGTGGACATTTGGTGTATATTTACTTAGAGACATACATGCCCTCATGCTTTCTCTGGCATCATCTGTTCTAGGCCTCAGTGTATGGTTGTGATTTCTGAGTGTGTGTGTGGGCCTTCCTCTTGCCCCATCTTCTCTGGTCTGGTTTTATTTCCAGATGTCTGTGTCATGAATCCTAGCTCCTTCTAATGTTTTTCTTTCCCCTTCCTTTCTCCCTCCCTCCCTTCCTTCCTTCCTTTCTTTCTTTTAAATATTTGGGCTATCTAAGCTGTTAACAGCAAGTGAATATTACAAAAATAGCTATTTGGAGCTACAATGTAGTTTTGTAACATTTTCTCTGATGGTTTTCTTAAGAAGTTTCAAATACTTTTATTTTTAAAACTTTTTACATTTTCTCTTGATTTGGAACATGGTATATGTATAACTGATTATGTGTGTGTTTTGGGGAAGAAGGACAAAGAGGGTGTTGATTGCAAAATATAATAGCAGCTATACTTACTTAGTTCAGATTTTGACTGCCATTAAAAGACTGGCAGAATTTTCTGAATCTGGAAGCATTTTGAACACGCTTTTCTTTAGCAGCAAGAAAGCCCTTGCTTTCTTGCCCTTGTAATTATTTCCCTTACTCTTCTTGGTCTGTCCAGATTTCTAATATTTGGTCTATGAACTTTTTACATTTGTGCACCAATTAATTGTTTCTCTCATTTAAAAATGTACTAAATCTTAAACAGATAAATTTTGTGGTGTGTGAGTTATATCTCAATCAGGCTGTTTTTATTATTATTTTAAAAAAAACCTTATCTTGAACTTAGCTAAAAGAATTTTCAGTGATACTGGAAAGCAACTTTGTATTAAGGTTGAAGAACAAATAGTTATTTATCTAAGGTTCTGAGTGATATGGCTTTTAAGAATAAACATCTCTTTCTTATTTTTTTGTTTAACTTAGGAAAACTTTCTATATAACTTAATAAGCATCTATATTAACAAAAGGTAGAAAACAAATATAAGATAATGACTAAAATATTTAAATTTATTTTTAGCATTGGAATGCTATTAGCAAGATGAACCAGGAGTACTAAGTATTTCAGTTCATGCCTGTCCTGGTCGTCAGTTGACAACATGAGATTCAACTAGATTGGCGATTTTCAACCATTTTCATCTCATGGCACATATAAACTAATTCCTAAAATTTTGTAGCATGCCAAAAAATATATATTTCTTGCTGATCTTACAAAAAATGGATACAATTTTGATTCATTCACACTGATGGCTATTGTGTTGTCTGTTGTCATTTTTTAATTTGACAGTCTAAGGGAAAAGAGGACAGTGCCACTGACTAAGTAGTTAGGCATGATGTGCTTTAAAATTTTTCTGCAGCACACCAGTGTGTATGCCATGGCACTGGTTGAAAATCGCTGCTTTAGGTAATTTAGGAAGTGAGGAAATGTGCTGCAAAATTTGCTATTTTGACCTCTCTGTATAAATGAACAAATCTACATTAAGGACTTTACATGTTAAGATATTCCACTTCTTCTTACAGAAAGCTGTATACCTGCACAAGTGGTGGCTGCCATTGATGTAAACAATGTTGCTAACGAAGTATACAAGTATAATTTCCCTCACACACAGTTACTGGCCAAGACAATTGAAGTGAGTAACCATTATTTTGTTTTTATAAGTATAAAACAAGGAAAATGTAATTGACAAACATTACAAGATACTAGTATCTAAATTCAAGGATAAGTTAGGTATAAATGAAAAAGTTTAGGAGAAGGGAATTAACATTTTACATTCTATCAAAATATAACGTACTATTTTTTTTTTTTTTTGCCTTATTATTTTTTTAAATTTCCAGTTTGAGAGAGAAAGACCAAGACCAGTATTTTGGTCTCTGAGAGAAAGGATTGAAATGTGAGAAGATGCTTGACTTGTAAAACTGCTTGGTTTTGTAATAGTATTAAAAAAAATTTTGCTTGCTTCTTTACTTAAAACAAGAGAGGCAGCTACTGGTTATTACTTTTGGTGTGGGGAGGGAGGAAGAGTTTCCAAAATTCTCCAGCTGACGGCATCAGCAGGTAACACTACAGTGGTTTCTCTACAGATCATACATTCACAGGCATTATAGCTCAACACACTAAGAAGGTCTCCTGTGTGGTCTTTAATAATATCTGCTTTGTAGCATAAACAGATACTATTATTGTGTTCATTTACAATTTCAGAAAGAAAGGCACAACTTGGCTAAAAAAAATTGCTATTGCTCATGTGGGTTAGCTTGTCAAAGGTACTGTTTCACATATGATGAGCTAAGTATTTAACACTGAAGTACACTATTTTAAAACAATATGAAAGTGTGTCTTTTCTCACATTTTCTTTGTGAAAAATTCTGCACACAAATTTCTCATGAAGCCATCATTTATGTACAATATAGTGCACCCATTTTAAGGGTGCATTTGAGTTTTGACTGATGTATACAACAGTGTAACCACCACCATCATACTCTGCACTGAGAATATCCATCCGAACTCTTCCTTAGTACCCTGTTTCAGTCAGTCCCGGACCCCAACCCCAGCTAACTGCTCATCTGCTTTTGTCATTATGGGTTAGATTTTTGATTTCTAGTTTATCATAAATAAAAATCTTAAGTGTAATTTTTTGTAACTTATTTTATTTAGTGCACTGTTTTTGAAATCCATTCATGTTTTGTATATATCAGTAGTCTGTTCTTTTTTATCACTGCTGAGTAATATTCTGTGGAATGGAACATTATATACTATAATATGTATATCCACTCATATGATATAGTCAACATTTATGTCGTTTCCAGTTTTGGACTATTACAAAAAAGTTCTTATGAACATTCATGAACAGGTCTTTGTGTGGACATTTGTTGTTATTTCTTGTGGATAAATAACTACCTGAGAGCAGAATTGTTGGGTTATATGTAAGTTTCTTTTCCTTTATGAGAAAATGCTGATTGTTTTCCTTTGTGTTTGTACTATGTTACATTTTCAAAATCAATGTTTTAAATGTTTTGGTTGTTTCACACTTTATCAACACTGGCTATTGTCACTCTTTTAAATTTCAACTACACCATGAGCATATAGTGGTATTGTAATTTTTTTTGTGGTATTGTGAGTTTAATTTGCATTTTTCTGATAATGAACAATGTTAAGTATATTTTTGTATGCTTATTGGGCATTTCTGTCTTCTGTGATGAAACTTTTTGCCCAATTTTTATTATTTGGTATGTTTATATTATTTAGTTTCAAGAATTAAGATTTTGGATTCAAGTTGTATGTAAAAAATATATAACAAATATTTTCTTTACTATTGTAACTTGTCTTTTCATTTCCTTAACTGAGTTTATTAAAGTGCAGAAGTTATTTATTACTCTTTTCTTTTATGGGACAAGAAATCTTTGTTTACCCCATTTTTCCCTGTTTTCTTCTGAAGTCTACTTTTCCTGATATTAATATGGAAACTTCTGCTTTCATTAGGATTTGTGTGTGTGTATATATGTGTGTGTGTGTGTCTATATATATAATTTTTTTAAAGATTTTATTTATTATTTCCAGAGAGAGGGGAAGGAAGAGAGTCAGAGAGCGAGAAAAACATCAGTGTATGGTTACCTTTCGCCTGCCTCCAGCTACAGACCTGGCTGGAGACCTGGCTTGCAACCTGGTTATGTGCCTTGGCTGGGAATTAAATATATATTTTTCAATTTTAACTTTATCCCAGTTGTATCTTTATATTGAAATTAGATTTATTGTAGATGACATACAGTTCAGTCTTGATTTTTTACTTATTCTGAGCATCTCTGCCTTTTAATTGGAATGTTTGTACCATTTGTTTTTACTCTTGTTATTAATATTGTTGTCATTTTTTTTACAACCTTGTCATTTCCTTTCTGTTTTTCCAGTCTTTAAAAAAAAATTTTACCCTCTTTTTATGCCTTCCTTTTGATTTTTAAATATTTCATTATTCTCTTATTAGGTATATCTTATTATATATATTTTATTTTCTTAGTGACTTCTTTAGGGCTTATAATATGTATCTTTAATTTATGGGAGACCACCTTCAAATACCATTATAATACTTCTGTGTAAAGTACAATAGTGTACTTTCATTTCACCCTCCTATTTTGCTATTATTGTCAGGCATTTAATTGCTACATGTATTACAAACCCCAAAATAATATATATTTTTTGGATTAAGTAGTCAAATATTTATTAAAGGGTGCTAAAAGGACAGGAAATATTTTATATTTATCTATGTTTATACTATTTTCTGTACTCTTCATTGTTTTTAATCAGTTTTCATGTGATATAATTTTTTCTTCCTGAAACACCTCAATTAGCATTTCCTGTCATGTACATTTGGCAGATGACAAATTATCTTATTTATAGTAGAGAATTATTTCATATGTCTCCATCATGAAATATAATTTTCATTGACTCCTTGGCCTCATTCATTTTTGAAGGACATTTTCATAGCATTCAATGAATTAAAACATTTTTTGCAGCACTTTTCATTGTTATCTGGTTTGTTTAATTTGTGACTAGAAGTCTATAATCTTTTCATTTCCCCTAATGTATTGTTTATTTTTCTGTCCACTATTAAGATTTTATTTTTATCATTTGTTTACATGAATTTTATTTTGATGTGCTCTTTATCCATACTGCTCGGACCTCATTATGCTTTTCTTGTGTCTGGTTTTTATCAAATTTGGGAAGGTTTTGGCCATTATAGCTTCAAATACTTTCTCTGCCTCCTTTCTTCATTTAACTCTAATTTTATATGTGTGTTTGCATGTGCATATGTATTTTGTATATATTTCCTTCATATTATTCTGGAAGCATGCTATATTGCTGTATCTTCAGGGGTTTTTTTGTTTTTTGTTTTTTTCCTTGTAGAGTTTTTCATTTCAGATATTTTTTCATTTAATTCATTTTTATGTTTTCAATTTGTCTCCTCATGCTTTTCCTTAAGGTCTTTGAACAAATGGATAATATTGATAATAACTGTTTTAAAATCTTGGCTAATTTCATGATATCTTTCATCGTTGGGTCTGTTTCTATTGATAGATTCTGCCTCATTTAAAAAGGGATAAAAGGTTAATGGAGAACTTAGGAATTTAGGAGTTTTATGTTTTATGAAACAACATATAGCGATTATTTGAACATCTGCTTTATGCAAGGCATTCAGCTTTCCAAGGAAGTTAAATATAACTAAGATAGAGCCTTTGCCTTTAAGAACTTACAATTTAGTGCAGAATTTGGACCTGTAAACTATTTTCTGTGGGTTGACTGATTGAATGTGGCATAAAAGTATATTTCTATGACAAAACTTTATTTTCCTAATAGAAATAAGAAAAGAAGAGAAAAGAGGGGATGGAAAATCATTATGAATTAAAATAGGATTTAGCTGTAAGCTAAAACAAAAAGCAGTGGAGAATAGTGTCAGTGCAGTGAGCTGGGACAAAATTGACTGAGGATGGCAAGAGTGCATGCAAATCTTTACATATTTAGTGCAGAATTTAAGAATTTAAGGCTGGCAAGGGAGGAGACAAAATATACCCAGCAATTGTTTGTTCCAGGTCAGGAGAAGAGATACTTAAAAATGTAAATCACTAGGCTGAAAGGGTCATTGCAACCCCTGCATGCTTGCTCCCTTCCCTGAATATGACTTGGATTAGGGACAAAGTCATTCTCTTAGTTTGAAGGCTATTACAGGTTCTTCTTAGGAACAGTGTGGGCACAAAGTACCTGAATAGAGCTGCTGCAGTTTCACCTTGGATTTTAGCAAACTCTAGGTTCACATAGCCTTCATTAAAAAAATGAATAATAATTAGAAAGGAACCAGTTTGAGGCTGTATATTTTAAAGAAAGTAAGGAACATCAAAAAGTAGAATATACAACAGAAGAACTATGATAAAAGAAGCAGAAGAAAATTTCAAATATGCCTATGGGAGCTTGAAGCTTTGAAATAAAACATTGTATCTGCAAAATAAGAACTTATATTTAAAACAAATATTTAAAAAGCAATAAGATAGTAATAGGACTTGAAAAATATCAGTGGTCTGGAAAAAAACAAAACAGAGGAGAAAAATGAAATAATTACAGAAATAAAAGTCATGTCAGAGTAGCAAAAAGTAAAATAGCTAGTTTTGCCAATAGGGTCATGAAGGATGGAACTAAGAATAATAAATTAAAATAAAATGGAAAATAATTCAGGTCAGAATGTTGCAAGATAAATGATATCTGTTGAAGACAAAAGTGATTTATAATAAACATAATTAGTGCTTTTGAAGATGATAAAACAAATGAAACAAAAATATTAATAGAAATATATGAAAAAAATTCCTTAAACAAAAACAACTCATGAAATATACTATCCACAGCCCTTTATTGAAAGAAAAAAAATGACTCAGTAACTGAATCTAACAAAGCAAGAGCTGAATGAAAATAAAAAACCAGAAATGAAGCTGTTTTGTTAGGAATAAATTATAATTAGAAAACAGAGTGAAAATGTAAACCTTTGCAGTGTAGAAATAATAATGTAATTGGAGTAGGAAAAGAAATGAGACTCAAAAAGTATGTCTATTCTTTAAAAGGTAAATGAAGCTATTGATTTTTAGGACAATATTTAATGTTATTGTAAGACACTTGAGTTGGGAACGACAACTGAACCGTCAGGTGCTAGAGTCGCTGATTAAAGCAACAAAGGCAAATGAAAGAGTAAAACCTTAATCACATACTTGGATGATAAAAGCATGTCTCAGAAAGTAGAGAAAATGCTGACACCCTCTGTTTTGATTCTCCCTGTGACAGCACAATGGTGGAGAGTTGGTGGGTCAGCACAGATGTGGGGGTCAGCTCCCTGTTGAGGGAGCCCTTGACATTGAGCAATAAGGCTGAGTGGTGGGAATGAGGCTAGGTGTGGAAAGTGCTCTTAGTCAAACTGGGGAGGAATATCTTCAGGGTTTCTCCCTCCTCCTATAAGGAGTTCTTGGCAGAAATAGATGACACCTGAAAAGCACCACTGCTGAAGGTCTCCAATTAAGGATAAAGAGAACTGGGAATGCAGACATGTGAAGAGTATGACTAGCCCAGAGACCTAAGACCCTGACTACAACTTCCCTCAGAAGCTGAGGTGCACCTCCAGTGCCCGTTCTGGAGCTGTCGGGGCAGCCTCCCCAATGAAGCTTTTCCCCTGCTGGGCAAAACTCTTACAATCGCCTGTAGTCAGGCCTGAAAAATCACATACAGGTTTTCTACCAGGAACAGGACTCCTCTGTTATAAAGATAACTAATAATAAAACTAAAATATGTAATTTATTCAGGTAGAAAATGAGAAATTACTAGTCACTATTAAACTGTATGTGAACGGAAACCTTGTCTGTATGTTCATTTTTATATTCCCAGACCTAGCACAATGCCTGGCATATGTGAATTATGAACATTGTTTAATGAACAACCAATTGTAACTTAAAAAATGGGCAAATACTAGACAAATGCCAGTAAAGGGTAAACAGGGGTTTTAGAACTAATATTAGAAAGGATGGACTTAAAGGCAAAAAGCACTTAAGAGTCATAGAAAGTTACTTTTTAATGATAATTGGTGCAATCCTTAAAAAAGATTTGTCATGAATATTCATGTATAAAATACATGTTCATAGGGCTTGAAATGGTAGGAAATACCCATTCAGTAAGTTTTATTAAATACCTATTATATGGGACAAAATAGGCAAGCCATTGTTTTATGAATATATACATTTAATAATTCTAAGTAAAATATGACCAAGTGGATCAGGAGCACTTGAAAGAATAGTAAAGCATAACAAAAAAAAGGGAGTTACCTACAAGGAAGCACCAGTTAGGGTGGCTTCTGATTACTCAACAGAAACATCTCAGGTCCTGAAACACTCAAGGTGATTAAAGCAAGGAAGTACAACCAAGGCCACTTTACCCCGAAAGGCTATCATTTAAAATCAAAGGAGAAATACAGAGCTTCCCAGACAAGAAAAAACTAAAGGAGTTTGTTAACACCAAACCAGTACTGTAACAGATATTAAAGGGCTTGCTTTTAGAAGAAAAGGAAAAAGAGAAAGAAAAAAGAATCCAGATGAAAACAGTCTAACAAATGGCACTACATACTTATCTCTCAATAACCACCTTAAATGTAACTGCCTTAAATTCTCCAACCAAAACACATCAGGTAGTTGATTGGATAAGAAAACAAGACCCATGTAGTATATACAGCCCCCAGGAGATCCATCACAGATTGAAAGGTACAGGGATGGAAAAAGATCTTTCATGCAAATGAAAAGGAAAAAAAGCTAGGGTAGCAGTACTTATATATGACAAAATAGACTTTAAAAGCCAAGGCAATAGTAAGAGACAAAGAAGTACTCTATATAACAATAAAGAGAACAATCCAATGAGAGGATGTAACCCAAGTAAACCATTATGCACCCAGCACAGGAGCATCTAAATAGGTAAAGCAAACCTTGATGAACAAAAAGAGAGAGAGAGACAGAAATAGTCATAGTTGGGGATTTTTAACACCTCATTGACTTCAATACATAGGGGCCTTAAAAGACACACTAGATCAAATGTATTTAAATAATGTCTTGATAGAATTTCACCCCAAAGCAGCAGAATATACATACTTTTCAGGTACACATAGAATGTTTTCTAGGATCAACCGCATGTCAGGACTCAAAACAAATCTCAATAAATTTAAGAGGATTAAAATCATATCAAGCATCTTCTCTGACCACAATGCTATGAAACTAGAAATCAATCACAAGAAGAACACTGAAAAGCACACAAAGACATGGAAGCCAAATAACATGTAATTAAAGGGTGAATAGGTCAACAATAAAATAAAGACAAAATCAAGAGACCCTGAAAAAAAATGACAAGTAAGACACAAAATTCCAAAGTCTGTGGGACACTGGGAAAACAATCCTAAGAGGAAAATCCATAGCATTACAAGCCTATCTAAAACAAAAAAGAAAAGAAATACCTCAGATAAACAATCTAACTTCACACTTGAAAGAACTTGAAAAAGAACAACAAAGCCCAAAGTGAGTAGAAGGAAGGAAATAATAAAGATAAGAGCAGAAATAAATGAAATAAGGTCTAAAAACTATTTAAAAGATAAATGAATCCATGAACTTGTTCTTTGAAAAAAATAAACAAGATTGACAAACTTATAACCAGATTTTTCAAGAAAAAATACCAGAAATGAAAGAGGAGGAATGACAACTGACACCAAAGAAATACAAAGGATTCTAAGGAAATATTTTGAACAATTAAATGCCAACAAACTGGACAACTTGGATCAGTAGAGAAACGTATAATCTTCCAAAACTAAATCAAGAAGGATCAGATAGTCTGAATAGACAGATCGTACCTACTGAAATTGAACCAGTAATGACAAAACTCCCAACAAACAAAAGCTCTAGACAGAGTGGCTTCACAGGGGAATTGTACCAAATCCTCCAAGAAGAACTAACACCTCTTCTTCTCAAACTATTTCATACAATTCAAGAGGATGGAAGGCTTCCACACTTATTTGATAAGGCCAGCTTTATTCTTATTCCAAAACCAGATAAAGGCACTAAGAAAAATAAGAAAGGAGGGAAGGGAGAAGGGAGGGAGGGAAGGAGAGAGGAAGGAAGAAAGGAAAGAGAGAGAGAGAGAGAAAGAGAAAGAAAGAAAATGATAGGATAGTACCCCTAATGAACATAGATGCTAAAATCCTCAACAAAATATAAGCAAACTGAATACAGCAGTGCATCAAAAAGATCATACACCATGATCAAGAGGAATTTATTCCAGGAAAGCAAGGTTGGTGAAACATTTGCAAATCAATAAATGTAATTCACCACATAAACAAAATAAAGTATAAAAACCATGTGATCATATCAGTATTGCAGAAAAAAATTTGATAAAACTCACCCATTTATGATTAATATGGGAACAGAGGGAATATACCAACACATAATAAAGGCCATATATGACAAATCCACTGCCAGTATCATACTTAATGGGCAAAAATTACAAGCATTTCCTTTAAAATCTAGAACAAGGCATTGATTTCTGCTTTTACTTCTCTTATTCAACAAAGTACTGTAAGTCCTAGCCACAGCAATCAAACAAGAGGTAGAAGTAAAAGGCATACAAATTGGAAGATGTAAAGCTATTTCTTTGCAGATAATATGATACTGTACATAGAGAAGCCCAAAGATACCAAGAAACTACTGGTAAATGAATTTAAGAAAGTAGCAGGATACAAAGTTAATATCCAGAAATCAATTGCATTTTTACTTGCCAATAACAAACTAACAGAAAGGGAAATCAAGAAAACAATCCCATTCACAATTGCTTTAAAAGAATAAAATACCTAAGAATAAACCTAATCAAGGATGTAAAAGACCTATACTCAGAAAATTATGACACTGAAGAAAGAAAGAAAATACAAATAAGTGTAAGCATATACCATGTCCATGACTAGGAAAAATTAACATCAGTATAATGTCCATACTACCCAAAGCAATCTATAGATTCAATGCAATTTCTATCCAGGTTCCAATGACATATTTCATAGAACTAGAACAAATATTTAAAAAACATGTATGGAACTACAAAAGGCCTTGCATAGCACAATAATCCTGAGAAAGAAGAACAAAGTTGGAGGAATCATGTTACTTGATATCAAACTATACTACAAGGCCCATAGTAATCAAAACGTCTTGGTACTGGCATAAAAGCAGACACATAGATCACTAGAACAGAATAGAGAGCCCAGAAGTAAACCCACACGTTTATAGTCGATTAATATTTGACAGAGGAAGCAAGCACATAAAATGGGCTAAAGATAGTTTATTCAATAAATGGTATTGGAATAATTGGGCATGCAGAAAAATGAAACTAAATCATATTCTTACACCATGCATAAGAACAAATTGAAAGTGGATCAAAGACTTAAATGTTATATAAACTATTTCTAAAACTCAACACCAAAAAAAACCCAACCCAATTTGAAAATGGCAAGATGACGTGAATAGACACTTCTCCAAAGAGGACATATAAATAATAGACATATGAAAAGATGTTCTATGTCACTAATCATCAGAGAAACTAAAGCCACAATGAAACACCATCTTGCAACTGTCAGAATGGCTATCAATAAATCAACAAACAGGAAGTGCTGGTGAGGATGTGGGGAAAGGGAAAGAGTTGTGCACTGTTGGTATGAACGCAAACTGGTGCAGCCACTGTGGAAAGCAGCATGGAGATACCTTAAAAAATTCAAAATAGATCTTCCTTTTGACCCAATGATCCCACTTATAGGAATATACCCGAAGGAACCCAAAACACTCATTTTAAAGAACATAAGCACCCCTATGTTCATTGCAGTGTTATTTATGATTGCCAGGATATGGAAACAGCCCAAGTGTCAATCAGTAGATGAATAGATAAAACAACTATGGGACATTTACACATTGGTATTCTACTTGGCCATAAAAAAAAAAAAAAAAAAAAAAGGAACATTTTACCCTTTTTGGGAAACATTATGCTAAGTCATGAAATAAGCCAGTCAGAGAAAGATAAATGCTGTATTATTTCATTCATATCTGAAATCTAATGAAGAAAGTGAACTAACAAGCAAAACAGAGACAGACTCATAGATGGACAGCAGATGACAGCTAGTGGGGCATGGTAGTTAGGGGGTGGATGGTCTGAGCAAACAGGATAAAGGACTCATGGACATGGACAACAGTGTGGTGATGACTAGGGGTAGGAGGTTATAAGAGGACTAAATGATAATGGAAAAAATACAATAAAGATTAATTTTAATAGGTTTTTAAAAAATAACTTTTAAAACATGTAATACCTGACTAGCCAGGGGCATTGACCTCTTTTACCTTAAATTGTCAAATAAAATTATAACAGCAGCCAATGCAACAATGATTTTCCAATGTGAATAAATAAACATTTTTTTTTTGTCTGATCAGCAAAATATAATACATTTTTTGGTGTGCTATAAATTTTAGTAATTTTACAAGTGTGAGGGGGTCAAAAGGTTGAAAATTGCTGGTGTAGATTGATGCATATGGTCAGCCTTCCACAGCTGTGGACTTCTAAATGCAGTGAGAAAACAGTAGTTGTTTATTTAAAAAATTCATGAATAAGTGGGCCCCTTAAATTCATACCCATGTTGTTCAAGAGTCAACTGTATTAAAGATAATTTGTGTATATCTATAACACAAATATGCAAGTACGTTGAATTGCAACATACTTATTGACCTAGATTACCAGGTTAAATAAAATTGTGAATGGTGTGAATGATTGTTTTTTTTTGCATAACTGCTCTATCATTTGGGTTGTACTATTTAAAAAATCACTATTTTGAAGAATCCTTTAAAATTATAATTTTTCATGTCTAGCTGTATTGGAGATATTACCTCATTTTACATTCACATGCTCCTGATGTAAGAGATTATTAGTTAATTTTTACTTTAGTTTTAGGAACTTAGCTTTAACCAATCCACACTTTATTTATTTATTTATTTATTTTGAAAGATTTTTAAAATTTTTATTATTTCCAGAGAGAGAGGAAGGGAGAGAGGCAGAGAGGGAGAGAAACATCAATGTATGGTTGCCTTTCACCTGCCTTCAGCCACAGACCTGACTGGAGACCTGGTTTGCAACCTGGTTATGTGCCCTGGCTGGGAATCAAACCAGTAACCTTTGGGTTTGCAGGCCAGTGCCTTATCCACTGTGCCACCAGCCACGGCTCAATCCACACTTTAGTTATGAAATCAACAAGTTGCACATCACATGGTCCTGTGCTGACCTGGCTAACTTGAGTGTGATGTGCTGTCTAATTGTACTGCCCAGCCTCATGTTTTCTGACAGACTATTCACTGGATTATTTTCAAATTGTTTTTGTTTAGAAACCCAACATTCCAGAAGTGTCTTAGGAACTTTTTAATATTTAACTTTGATTTCATTTTACGTGTATATCTTGAATTAAAAGCCCGTGAGTTTAAAATGATAGACATGTACATTTAAATATTTAATACAATAGAGACAACTAATGTTTTCCCCAGGTTAATTCAGTCTTTACAGAGCTCAGAATAAAGCCATTCCTGCTTTATTCACGTACTTCATCTTCTTAGATATATGTTGTAATTAGGAACATTGTGATACTGGCTTGTTGCCTTTAACTTCTGTTTAAGAGCACACATGAAAGCGCTTCATGAGAACTGGCAAACTCGTGACTTGTGTTTCTCTATGATAATCTTCTGATATTTAAAACAGGAACAAAAGAGCACATTTTCCAACTATTTAGCTCAATGGGGATTATTTTGATTAATTTTATCTACAATCTTTTGAAGTTCTTTGACTAGACACAACTATAAAACAATATAATAATTAAGGCATAACTGACAAACAGGACCCTTTTTTCATTTGGTGTTATGTTAACAGAGACATATATGAAAGGGGCAGTGACTGATCAGTACATCATATTTCCTAAATAAAAAAAATATTGGTAAACAGGTATTAAAATTTCTTTGACCCCATGCCGAAAGCTATTACTTATAAATTTCCCCTCATGTTTGACTCTGGAAAACGCAACAGTGTTAACCTTGGGGGTCCAGGAAAAGAGCTTTCAGTTGCTGCTGTGTCTGGCTCTGGGACTTGGGGAAAGTCACCTAATTTTTCGTAACTTTGGTTCCTTCACAAGATTGCATTGGAAAGTTAGTTTAACTGAAGTTGATTTGAAAAGTATTATATAAACCTTTAGGTATTGTAAATAAAGTTATTAACTGGTATAATATATTTATATCAGAAAGTTATAATTAGTATTTTTACTCCTTTCCCATTCTATACATTTTTACATTTTTTTCCCCAAATGTTTATTCCTTAGGGCATTACACTAGAAGAGTTTGACAGATTATCTTTCAATATGGTTTTAATGAGCCCTCCTTGTCAGCCTTTCACAAGGTAGGTATAATAAATATTTCTGTTGAGAAAGATTGCTTTTGCAGGACTCATTAAATCAAATCATTAGCATGGACACTTTGAAGTACATCAGCTGCATTTTCATAGTTTTGAAATTTCTCATAAATAATTTCTTTTATCTACTCATAATTATAATTCATTAATTATGAAGAAAACATCAATTACTGCCACATGAGCAAAGTAATTTGGTCAATAGTAGATATGCAGTGACTGTAAGGGATCTCTTTTATACCTCCCTAAGAAGATACAGTTATATGCAGCTTAATGATAGGGATATGTTCCGAGAAGTGTGTGGTTAGTCAGTGTCATCTCTATAACATGTCACAGAGCATGCTTACTCAAATCTAGGTGATATGGTTATATGCTGTAACCTATTGCTCCCAAGCTACAAACCTGAATAGCTTGTTACAGTATAATTGCCTACAGGCAATCATAACACAATGGTAAGCATTTAGGTATCCAAACATATCTAAACATAGAAAAGGTACAGTAGAAATATGGTATAAAACATAAAATATGGTACACCTGTAGAGAGTAGTTACAATGGCTGGGACTTGTAGGACTGGATGTTGCTCTGAAAGTGAGTGAGTGTGAAGGCCTCACACTACTGCAGGACTTATACACACTGTACACTTAGGCTACACCAAATTTATAAAATGAGACAAACAAGACAAAATTATATTACATATGAAAACATTACATATATAAGGCTTTTAATAAGTAGAAAGGGTACTCTAAAATGATAAAAAGTATACAATAGTAAATACATAAACCATTATTTATAACAAAACAAATATTATTACCAAGTATTATGTATGGTACAAAATTATATGAGCCATGCGTTCATAGGACTGAAGGTACAGTAGGTTTGTTTATGTCAGTATCACTACAAACAGGTAGCACATTGGCTATGTATGATATTTATGATGGCTATAATGTCACTAGGATTAGAAATTTTTCAGCTCCATTATGCTTATATAATCTTATGCTGATGGTAGTAGTAACTGATTCTGTTCTACTGTCATCACTGAAGCTGAAAGGAAAGAGCTAGAATGAGAAGAACACAAGATTTCTGAGGAATCTATTCAAATCCAATCTAATCTCCCACCTGAACCTCAGGTCCACTGATGGTTTTGGCTTTGCTGTCATGTATGAGGAAATTGACACATGATGTTAACTAATTTATTTAAGACTCTGAGGTAGCATGGTCCTCTGTTTCTGCTCATGAGCTCAGTCCAACTCTTCCTTTCTGCTTGATAATTTGAATCTTTTAAAAAATTTTTTTTCAATTACAGTTTACATTCAACAATATTTTATATCAGTTTTCAGGTATACAGCATAGTGGTTAGGCAATTGACTATTTTGAATCTTATTTATAAGGAATATAAGTAAGTCTAAATACTGCTCATTTAAGTGATCTGTTTTGGCCTAGTTAGTATAAGTAACAAAGTTTCAGCTCCTGCTTGTAGAATCAAGACTTAAGCTAGCTTAAGTTTCTCCTTTTTACACTGGACATGATTGTCTTAGTTTTCCCTACTACTTTGATCTGCTTAGATAGTGAAAGTCATTAATACCATCAGGTCTGTGTTACCTTCCTACCCAAGCATCCAGCTTGTTCATTGCACTTTTGTTATATCATTTGGAGCAGAACAAACATTGCAATCTGCAGGGGTGTGTGTGTGTGTGTGTGTGTGTGTGTGTGTGTGTGTGTGTGTGTATCTTTCCTAATCCAAGTTATTTTAAGAGGGTAATTGATTTTATTCTTCATTGGCTTCTTGAGTTCTGCTGTATGGAAGTTATTTGGCATATTGTTTTGTAAAAATGAATTTTAAGTGTGTTTATTAGATGGATAAGGCTCTCTAAAAAACAATGAATAAATAATACATTTTGTTCTCTGTAGCAACAAAGATGATCATATTTTTTTGTGAAGACCAACTATCTTAATTCACTTGGTTTTGACTTTTTAAAATTGGTTTGGTACCTTTGTGTAAGATTCTTGATAAACTTATTTGTACTTTCTTAATTCCTTTAGAATTGGTCTGCAAGGTGATGTGACTGATCCAAGGACAAATAGCTTCTTATATTTTCTAGATATTCTCCCAAGGTAACACCGTAGATTCCCATAAAAACTTACCTTAAATTTAAAACTTTGGACCTGGAAGAGTGTGATGTTGGTCATTTTATAGAGATGAGCATTTTATTCATACTTCCTGGAGATAACTGGGCAGTCATCTGTCTTCTGTCTTGACTAATAAAATAACTGCAAGTGTTTGCTGATTCCACAGCTGCCACTGCAGGGAGTAACAGAGGATTACAGCCCAATAGCTGAATTCTATTGCCTGTGCTCGTGGTATTAACGCAGATGAAGCTTATGTTAGTAAAGGAAAGGCTTTGCCTGGAAGCTAACCCTGGGAGTTGCCATTCTGTGTACAAGGCAGCCCTTTGAGTTGTAGTGCAGAGGCTCTGTGTGAACCCATGTTTTGAGAAACTCAATGGAAATTAATGTTTAAAATGTTCACTCTATCAGGATTATGGGGGGAAATGAATAAAATATGAGTTGCCTTCATCCCTTATAAAATTCTTTTATAAAAATAGGGTTTAGAAAATTTTATCACATTTCCCACAAGTAAAGATTTCTATATTGCTTACTTCTTAGCAATGAGATTTTTGGAATTCCATTTGTTTTTGTTTTGTGTTTTTTTAGATTACAAAAATTACCGAAGTATATTCTTTTAGAAAATGTTAAAGGTTTTGAAGTATCTTCTACAAGGTAAAAATTCTATTTGTCTTATGTTCATCTTAGACATAGTATATTTTATAGTAGGAACTACTATGAAATAAAGATCTTAAAAATAAACATGTACATTCTGACATTTTATATCATGTTTATTTTATTCATTAATGTTGATTTTTGACTAATAATGTAAAGCATCAGAAGGTTAAGTTTAACTGATTCTCTTCCATTCTGATGTTTGAATTTTTCAGAATGAGCATTCATTTTAATGGGTAGATATTTCTCAATTTTAGCTGCTTATATTGGTGGGTGCCTATTTCTTTAGAAGTTAAAATGTTTTCAGTAAGAATTCATCCTTAAGATGCATCCATGTTGTCACAAATGGCAGTATTTTATATTTGCTTATGGCTGAGTAGTGTTTCATTGTATATATGCACCATGTCTTCTTTATTCTATTGTCTATTGAAACATCTTGAAAATATTATATTAAGTAAAATAAGTCAAAAAGTTAAGAGCCATACGATTTCACTCATGTGGGATATAAAACTGAAAGTAACAAACAAGAAAACAAACAGATAAAAGCTCATAGACAGACAATAGTATGGTTGTTACCAGAAGGAAGAGGATGGGAGGATCAAATAGGAATATAATGGTGCAAGGTTTGACCTTGGGTGGTAGGCATACAATTCAATACGCAGATGATGTATCATAGAATTGTACACTCAAAAACTATACAATTTTTATTACTTATTTATTTTTATTGTATTTATTAACCAGTGTCGCCAAATAGATTTGATTGAAAAAAAGAAAAAAAAAAGGATTTGGTCTTGTGGACAGGCATTCTCTGTCCTATAGTTAGATGGGAGAAGCAGGCCATGTGTCATGGCTTTTTCAGATGGTAGCCTAGGTGGAAAGAAAACATTCAAGTTTTTGATTTAGCTGTTGTCTCTAATAGTGCTGTACCATTTGATTTGCCACAGGTAGTTCCATTTTCCATAGCAAATTTCTTATCAGTACATGAGCAATTCTATTTCCCACCAGTTTAGATAAATTATTTGATAGCTGTATTTATTTATAATAGAAATTATCTACTTTTTTTGAGAAATGTAACTTCTTAAGCACTGGACTTAATAACGACCTAGGATTATTCTTTCTGAACAACTTGAGTGGAGGTACAGTTTTTACTTAAAATGAAGTTTTGTGTATAATATTTTATATAAGAACTCCATGTCCAACTGCAGGGTGAAAGCTTTTTTTTTTTTCCTTTCCTTTTATTTTTTGTCTTTTCAGAGACCTGTTAATAAAAACAATAGAAAATTGCGGCTTTCAGTACCAAGAATTTCTATTATCACCAACCTCTGTAGGTACCAAAATTATAAATTCTTATATAAAACTTTTCTCAAAGGGAATTTGAATCAGTAAGAAGAATGGATCTATATGGATAATATTATAGGTAAATCTTCAAATTACTTCAGATGTGGGTTTTACTTTCAAAGAATATAGTACAGACATATAGATTCATTTCTATGTATGAAAAATATATACTATGTAACCTGAGGCTCACAGAGAATATATTTTTCTTTCCATGCAGAGAAAATATATAGTATGTTTTGAAAATATGTTAATACAGTGTTTACAAACTAGGGTTGCTATAGTTTAGTAATGCTTCAAAATAATCCAAAGTAGAAAACAAAATGAACATAAGATAATTTTCTAATCCTTTTTTGGGGGGCATACTATTAAAATGCAAACATTGCTTCTATTTCATGGTTAAGAAATTTATTATGATAAGAATTTGGTTGTTCTTTGATATTACAAGTATCTGTCTATTTTCTCTTTTGTCTGTGTTTGTTAGCCTATTATCATTTTTTACCTATTTTACAATTCTTTGCCCTAAAATTAGAGAAAACCCATTTCAAAAATAAAATTTTTTTGTTTTTATTTTTATTGTTGTTATTGAACTTAAGTGTGCCCTGAGGTTGCAAAGCAGGTACATTATCATTCACAGTGACTTCTCTATAGGATCAGAATTATCTCACTACTTGATGGTCAACCCAGATTGCTAGGGCTAAGGATGATAGATGCTATGGGTAATAAGGGGATTATAGCCTCTCTTCGTCTTCCTCATTTCAATCTATTCCTTTATTCAACAAATTTTTATTGAATAAACACTTACTTCACATACGGAACTATCTTTAATGCACTCTATAGACTAATGTTATACTTTAAACCTAAAACTAAATTAATACCAATTAAAAAATTAGATGTCCCACTGTGGCAATACAGCTTAGCTGATCTCAAATTTTGTTTCATATTTATTGCCTTTTAACTTTAAAATTTGGTGAATCCTTTTTTAATAAAATGAGGTAATAAATAGCCAAGAATAGCTGTATTTTATTTTTTATAGCCACATATTACCAATCATGAATGTAAAAATGTCTATATAATTTCTTTCCTAGGAAATATAAAGTGACTCACACATATGATTTATCATATTCAATCTTCATTTCATTCAAAATAAAGGTATAAATCAACAATTTAAAGGGTTTAAAATTTTTTACAAAGAAACCTTCCACAACTTAGTAATAGAATTTTTTGATGGAAAGTTAAATGTATATCACTATGAATTTCTATGCTAGGTGCTAACAATTGATACAGATCTCTTTAATTTTCAGCTTGGCATTCCAAATTCAAGGCTTCGCTATTTTCTTATTGCAAAGCTTCAGTCAGAGCCATTACCTTTTCAAGCCCTTGGTCAGGTATTATTATTATTGTTCTTCTTATTGTCATTATTATTATTTATCTATTGGAAATATATTTCAGTGTGCTAAATTATTTCAAGAACTACTTTTTGGAGGTGTATGTATACATATATTACTCAGCCTATAACATAGAACATGCTGTAGATTTATCCTGTAGGCCTTCTTTTCTTTTTATTCCTTTAAACAAAACAAACATTTTTCTTGCATTATTATAAAAGAAATGAGTTAAAAGTTAAAGTTATCATTAGTGTTGTTACCCTCTTTTCCTTCTATAATTTACCTTCTGACCATTGACTATTTTGCATTTATCATAATTCCCCCACCAAAATCCTTTGACTGCTTTTGATAAAATTCAATTATATTATCTTTTATAACTGGCTTAAGAGTATTTTAACACATTGGTTGCATTTTTGTTGAAATCCATGCTATTTCACCTTAGTTAATTAAAAGTAGTAATGCTTGGTACAAACTAAAATAAAATACTCAATTGCTGTAGATAAGATACCTAATTACGTAGGCAGTTGTACATGCTTCTGTCAGCAATTGGTCTAAATAATAGTTTCAGTGGTTCAAATGAAGCTCTTTATAACTATAACAGGTCAGAACTTAAAGTCATGTCCTTCTAAGGGGCTCAGCAATGTAATTCAGTCCCCAGCAATACAATACCAATATACTTCCCTTCCCATAGTGGGCAATTCCAAAAAGAATTATTAAGTATGTTAACAAAGATTCATCATTTAAAATTCTTGGAACTTTTTTTTTTATTACAGAATAGGACTTTATACATGGTTACCTGTTTTGCAGGGGCAAATTGTTCTTATAGGACTCAGGAGTAAAAATAACTTTTCAGGGTGAAAAATGTTTTTCTTTTCTTTTTAAAATATTTTATTTACCACTTTTAGAGAGGGGGCAAGGGAAAGAGGCAGAGAAGGAGAGAAACATCAATGTATGGTTGTGCCTTGCCTGCCTCCACCCAAGGACCTGGCTGGAGACCTGGCTTGCAACCTAGTGATATAGCCTGGCTGGGAATCGAACCAGCAACCCTTGGGTTTGCAGGCCTATCCACTGTGCCACCAGCCAGGGCTCTGTTTTTCTTTTTTAATTACTAGTTTTCCTTTCGATCCAGGGGTATGTTCTAAATTTCTTTCTTTGATAAAACAGAAAGGCCAACTTTTTTCCAAAGCACATTTTCTAGAAATGCTAATGTTGCTTTCTAAGCTTTTTTTTCACAGATGTGATGTTTTACATTTATTCAACATATTTCTGTTACTTTGTTGAATTTTTTATTAATAAATACAGGAAGTAGTAACTCCATGAAATTAATCGTATGCAGCCAGATGACCCTATAGCTAGCTATAAGAAGAAAAACTTGTAATAACTTGTATAAATATAAGTAAACCAGTGTTTTAATCTTTTTAATGACAGCTTTATAAAGATTAAGAGATTTTTTACATAATGTTGACTGGATATTATTCATTTCTTTTACTTTTAATTAAGTTTTGGACAATTTGTATTTTTGCTTAATTCTAGATACCGATGGAGTTTCCCCAAATTGAATTTGAACATCCTCAAAAACATGCAATAGATGCAGAAAAGAAAACCGAAGGAAAGAAAATTGAACCAAATTTTTGCTTTGGTAGCAAACAATGTTCTGGAAAAGAAGCCATTCTTTTTAAGCTTGAAACTGCAGAAGAAATTGACCGGAAACATCAACAGGACAATGATCTCTCTGTGCAAATGCTAAAAGATTTTCTTGAAGATGATGTTGACATGAATCAGTACTTTTTACCACCAAAGTCATTGCTGCGATATGCTCTTTTGTTAGACATTGTTAAACCCACTTGCAGAAGGTCCATGTGCTTTACAAAAGGGTATGTTTTAAAGAGACTCTATTCATAATGTATCCAAAATAACCAGGTTTTTATACCTATTGTTTTGTTTAGTTCTTCTCAAAACAAGGAGCATTTTATGAAATGTTTCTGCTAAAATGATTTTCCCCTTAATTGCCTGCTTTCATGTTCTAATAGCATGCACAAGAGAAAATTCCTTCTGGCAGAACATTGTGTGCACAACCCTCAAAAGTGCTCATAAAAGATGATGCCATTTGTGTGGTGACTTTCACAGGAGCTTAATTACCCATGGTGGAAATACGGTTCCTAAACATGCTGAATTGCTCATTTTTAGCACTTTTTTTTTATGGAACATCAGAAATCAAAAATTTATGCCCACTAATGATCAGTATAGATGAAGAAATTAAATTTTAGTATCAAAATATAAAATGGAATCATCTGCCACATGTTAGAGTACATTTTAAATTTTGTTTAGTTTTGCCTTGGCGGGGTGGCTCAGTTGGTTGAAGCTTCCATCCCCAGCCAGGGTGCATTCGGGAGGCAGTCTCTCTCTCCCTCTCTCTCTCTCTCTCAAAAACCAATAAACATATACCCAGGTGAGTATTAATTCATTTTATTTAGCATTTAATATAAGCAGTATGGTCTCATGGCTCAAAATACAAAAGGTTTTAAGGATCCCTTCCATCCTGTCCTTTGGCCATTCAGTTTCCCTCTCTACATATAACTAGTAATTCACTTTACTGTCTAATCATCCAGAGGTATTACATGTGAGGCTGTATTTCAATATGCATGTATATTTTTACCCCTTCTTTAAGTAAGAGGTAATATATTATCCATTATTATGTGCCCTTTTTAATTGCACTATATAAATTGGATATTATTGCATGTAAGTACATAAAGAACTTTTTTATTCTTGTGGTATGGGTATATCATAATTTCTTTTTCTGGTTGCCTTTGAATTATTTCTTAAATGTAGTATTTTTTCATCAATTTTTTAAAACCTAGAAAAAAAGAAAAAATTAGACCTTTCTAGAAAATTTTGTAAAAGATTCCTGACTCTGCTTTGTTAATTCCATTCAACTTTATTTGGTAAGTAGTTGTATGATTTGCAACTTTTCTTTTTACCTACTAGCTATCTGTCTGGCACAAGATATGCTTCTGATATAATCATACCAGACTCATTCTCATTTTATCACAGTTTGACCTTGTACTCCCAGGGGAATAAGTTTATTGCTCTTCATTACCTTAAAAGACTGAACTCAGTTGTTGTCTGTTGCCAAGTCCAATAGGTTTCTTTTAGGATTCTAATAAAATAAGACATCAGTTTTGTAATAAAAAACAACCTTGAGATTTTTTTTGTAATTATATAGGTAGCATAAAAGAAACGTTGGTGTAAAAATCTATTTTAGTGAGATAATATACACATACATATATAATGATATATGAGAAAACAATTTGAAAACAATTGTTCCCCAGTGTTTTATTTAATTTGTATTTTATATTGCTCTATTAGGAAAGACAAGAACCTAGTATGGAAGAATCATGGACAAGGACAACAACTGGGATTGACTTTGTGGGGGAGTGGGTGGGTGGGGAAGGGGACAGAAGGGAGTGAAAAGGGGATGGATGTAATACAACAACAATAATATTAAATTTTAAAAAAAAGGAAAAATGATAATGATAGTATGTTAAACAACCACACTGGCAATTATCTTAGGGAAAATATATTAGTAATATCCTGCAATGACCTCATGTTTGTCATGGTCCTGGAGAGCAGGGCCTTCTGTTCATGAGAAGAAAGGATGGTTCTGACATTGTAAAAAAATAGCACTTTATTTTTACCTATATAATATTTGGTTTAAAGTGGAAGGGAGCAAATATTGAATAGTATTTGGATATAAAGTTATAACCAGTGCATACTTAGTAGTGATAAACATTTAAAAATGACAATACAAAGAAACGACAATTTATAATATATAATTCAGAGTAATATTTACACGACTCAAAAAACTGTGCCAAGTTTAGTGTTTGAATGCTTATATTCTTCACCTAGTAATTTTCAACTACTAAGCATATTTATGTAATGATATTCAGAATGTTTCAAAAGGATATAATTATATATGAGATTGATTTATTCAGGAAATATTTTTTTAAATTTCATTGACAAATATATTGGATGCTGCACTGGCTGGTGTGGCTCAGTGGATTGGTGCCAGCCTGCAAATCTAAAGGTCACTGGTTTGATCCCCAGTCAGGGCACATAACCAGGTTGCAAGCCAGGTCTCCAACCAGCTCCCTAGCTGGAGGCAGGTGAAAGGCAACCACACATTAATGTTTCTCTCCCTTTCTTCTGCCCTCCCTGCCCATCTCTCTAAAAATAATGAATAAAATCTTTAATATGTATATATACATAATGCTATATAATATTTGTGTTAATTTTTCAGTTATGGAAGGTACATAGAAGGGACAGGATCTGTATTACAGACTGCAGAGGATGTGCAGGTACTATATGCATGCTTTAGAAGTAAATTGTTTGAAAATTACTTTAAAATTATGTTTAATACATAAAATTTGATAATACCAAAATAACTGCACATGTTCCTTTGGGATTGAATATATATAACATTCATATTTATATTCAGATATAGTAATTACTAAAATTTTCTTGTTGCATAAGTTTATGTGCAAAAATTTTATGTTTTTATTTTCTTTTTATTCTTACCTTTTGTATTTTTTACTCCATAAAGAATAAATTGACATGCAGTTACAATAGTTAATTTCTCTAAAATTATGCATAAGTATCTTAATATTGGAGACTTTCTTTGAAGCACATACTATAAAACTGACTTTTAAGGAAAGAAATCTATATTTTAGCAAGACATTTTATCAGTACTTCAATTATAAACTCTTTAGGCATCCTGGTTGAATATAAGCTTAAAACATTACAAGTTTTATAGTTTTTAGTAAGTTTGAAATGAAATTTCATTATCTTCTTTATGCTGATTTAACTCTTACTATTAAAATTTACCCATGGTAAACTTCCTATCAGAGGCATTAATGTCTGTGAGAAATTATATTTACTAAATATATTTTATAATTTTAAGAAAATAATGAGATGAAATTGATCATAAACAGTAAATATTTTAAAGATGTACTTGTTAAGCATTGTAAAATCGACTTCATGGTTGATCAAGTTCCTTTTTTTAATCTTTCGCTATACTTCTTTTATATTATATTGCCATTTATTGTTATATTTTTATGATTTAATTTTTGAGGGCTCAAAGATGACAGATACACTGCAAATATCCTGATACGGTGAATGTTAGCTTTTGTTCGTTTTCAAAGTTTATATCACCACTGATGAGCCAGTTAGTTTATTGGAGAGGTATTTTTGCCTGTGATTCCATGTGTTTTACCAAACTGTATATCCATCACTTTAAAACTGTCTTATAGTGGATGATTTTAACAAATCTGGTTGCATTCCACTTTATCAGTTATCTTGGTTTTTTTCTTACAGATTGAGAATATCTACAAATCTCTTACCAATTTGTCACAAGAAGAAAAGATTAAAAAATTGTTAATGCTTAAACTTCGATATTTCACTCCTAAAGAAATAGCAAATCTCCTTGGATTTCCTCCAGAGTTTGGTATGTGGGATACATGTAGACCTCAGCTTTCATTTATTAAAGGTCACAAAATTCATTAGGGACACATATGTATTTTATGAACATAGCCTTGCTCAGACAGATAGATGGATGAAAACATTTTTCTTTCCTGATTGTGCAATTATTGACATTTTTATTCCCTTGTCTTTCCACATTCATTTATAACCTTCCTCTCTATCCATTCCCTTCAGACTTACTGTCCCTCTCCCTTTATTCCAGTAGTAGTCTGGAGTGATTTTCTGGCACAGAGGCTGAATCCACAGTTCCTCACCTCTCTCATGGATGGATGTTAATCATTCCTCTTTTTCCAGCTTATTTTCTTGCTTCCAGGGGTCCTATTCTCATAATTCAATATTAAATCATGTGAAAGAAGACCTAGAATTGTCTTTTTTTAAAAAAGATTTTATTATTTTTAGAGAGAGGGGAACGGAGAGAGACACGTCAATGTATGGTTGCGTTTCACCTGCCTCCAGCTATGGACCTGGCTGGAGACCTGGCTTGCAACCTGGTTATGTGCCCTGACTGGGGATCAAACCAGTGACCTTTGGGTTCTCAGGCTGGTGCCTTGAATTATCTTTTCTTTGAAGAAATTCAAAGGTGGTTGAGGAACTTACTATTTTTGTGTAAGTGTCTTATTATTCACAAAGATGCATTTTTATCAAGTATGTGCCTTTGTCCTTCCCTACAAGGTTTAAGTGGAGAAAGGAGAAGGTAGAGAAGTGGTCTAGGAAAGAGCTGTCCTCATGGGAAGAAACGGTGACTTGGGAGCACAGATACCAGAACTGACAAAAATTAGGGGATCTCAAGAACAAAAATGAGATAGATACAGTTCTAGAGTAAGGCAAAGTCCTAACTTTTTGCAGTCCAGGAATTCCAGGGGTTGCTGCTGGTAAGGGAAGGGACATGCTGCCTTGCTTCTCAGAGCAGCCCTGCGCCCTTGGTGGCCCCACCCACTTGGTGCGTGTGCCCTCTCCTGTATGGACGCCTTGTCATAGGATGGGGTGGGTACGTTTCCATACCAGGTTCATGAGAAAGGGAAAGACAGACCTCCTTAGTCTACTTCCAGGGCTACACAAGTACGGAATGTATTTTTGATAACTGATTGGAGTTTGAAGGCAGAAAAGCCAAACTACCAAATCCAATGTTGTAATAGCGATACAGTACTATTCTTAAAGCACATAATGGGCTGCATGGATTATGTTTCAAATTCTAAATAATGGATTTACAGATGAAGTTTTAGAATACATCCTTTTGTACAGTGGGAACAAACTGCTATTATAATCTGACCACCCTCTTGGTCATTGATTATCTGAGTGTAGTCATAGCAATCAGGTTTTTTTGGTGACTGAATGGTGATCTCATTCAGTCACAGATATCCTGGGGAGTGTTATTTAAGAAAAACACAGACTTTTTTGTCTTAATTTATCTTACAAAATGGATGAGAACATCTTAAAACAAACAAAGAACTGAGAATTAAACTCAAGAATTTAATCTGCAGTCTACTTTCCTTGTTTTTTCTTTTTTAAGAATGAGCAAAGACACTTTCAATAGTACTAAAAAGAGAAAAGAGATTAATATCTAATAACAACCAAGTCCTAAGTTTTATGTGAGTGCCTTTGCAAATAGTAGTCATCACTTTTGATAATAGAGAAACTTGTCATGGACTCCAGAGTTGGACTGATTGAGTTTGAATCCTAGCTCTACTTTAACCACTCTCTGCCTTAATTTACACATCTGTAAAACGGGGATAACCGCACCAAAGTCATAGGGTTGTTGTGACAGTTAAGTAAGTTAGTATACGAAAAACATTTAGACATTGACACAATATAAAATTTGTGTTATCTTTTATCTTGTAAATCAAACATTTATTTGTTTTTATAGCCTTCATATATACTTTTCTCATTACTTAAAATTTTGAGGTGGGTAGAATATATGCATAATACATACAAGAAAGCCTTTTTCATTGCTTACTGTCTCTTAAAATATGTGACCTATGTTTATAGTCAGACATACCCTGATGTCACCACTAAGTAACTCTCTCACAGAACTGTCTGTCCTTCATGTGTGCTTTTGACATTATTGACTCTAGTTCCAAAATGGGAATTGTTTGACCTGCCTGTCCACTGACAATAATGAATTTGCATTGATTTTTTCATACATCTGTCCCAGTTCCCTTTGTGGCTAGTGGCATGCATTTGTGCAATAGCAGGCTTTGGAAGAGAAGAACATTATTCTACACTTATTAAATGAAAGCTACTAGCTAGACTTTGTTAATTCTATATTTCTTGTTTATGAGGATTATTATTTTTAATGCATCTAAATTTTGTAAAAGCCACCTTTAAAAAATTATGTAATTTTTCCTTAAGCTAGATTAGATTTGTATATATAAAATTCACACACATATAATTTTTACAAATCTGACTTATTTTTTGAAGATTTTATTTATTTATTTTAGAGTGAGGGCAAGGGAAGGAGAAAGAAAGGGAGAGAAACATAGATGTAAGAGAGAAACATCAATCAGTTACCTTTCATACCCCTTACTGAGAACCAAACCCACAACCTAGGCATGTGCCCTGACTGGGAATTGAACTGGCGACCTTTTGCTTTGCTGCATGATGCCCAAACAACTGAGCCCCATGGGTCAGGGCCAAATCTGACTTATTCTCAAATGTAAGATGTAATCTTAATATTGTAAAAGATCATCTTTACAATGATCTTTTTATAGATATATTTGTACCTGTGGCTACTTTGAACTTACTAGTTTTTGAGATGACTAATGTGCTTGCCTAAGATATATTATCTTTATAATATCAATTTTATGATTATGCTCAATTGCAAATATAGTTTTATTATGGCAGTCAATGTTATTTTATTGTAAGTATAATGTCAAGTGTTGATGAAGCAGCTTTACCCTAATCATCTTTGCCTTTTGGTCCTCACAAGTGTATGAAATTTTGCTGTTCTTAAAGCTCTTCGATTCCTTCTTTTTTAGTATGTAACTTGCTTTTCTTTTATATAATTGCTATGCCAAAGAATACTGAATGTGAATTTTTAACATTGTAACTAACATCATGCTGTACACCCTCAGGCACAGACAGTCTTCTGTTAATACTCACAAGGCTTTATTCCAGTCAGTGTAGTGTCTGTGGGCACCTTGTTTTGAAAAAGAATGTAGCAAGTGAAGTTCACCATAAGAAAGTCAGTTTGTGGAAACAAAATATACAAAAACTGTGAGGAATGTGTATCCAGAATATGTAAAGAACTCTTACAACTCAACAGTAATAATAATAATAATAATAATAATAATAATAATTTTAAATGGGCAAAGGATTTGAATAGACACTTCTTTGAAGAAGAAAGACAAATGACCAATAAGAACATAAAAAGATGCTCAACATCATTAGTTATGAGGGAAATGTAAATCAAAACCACAATATGTAGCCCTGGCTGGTGGTACAGGCACCAGCCTGCGAACCCAAAGGCCACTGGTTTGATTCCCCAGCCAGGGCACATAACCAGGTTATGAGCTAGGTCTCCAGCCAGGTCCATAGCTGGAGGCAGGTAAAAGGCAACCATATACTGATGCATCTCTCCGTTTCTTCCTCCCTCCCTGCCCTTCTCTCTAAAAATAATAAAGTCTTTTAAAAATCCCCACAATACATAACATTTCACAAAAAGACAACAGCAGTGTTGAAAAAGATGTGGAGAAATCCCTTGTACAGTATACTGCTGGTGGAGAACTGCTTTGGAAAATAGTCTGAAAGTTCCTCAAATATTAGAGTTCTTGTTGGACTCAGCATTTTACCCTTGAGTGTATATTGAAGATAATTAAAAGTAAATGTTCATGCAAAAACTTATACATAATGTTTATAACAGCATTATTCATAATAATCAAAAAGTAGAAACAACCCAGACTTTTGAACGAATAAGTAAAATGTAGTATGTCCATACAATAGAATATTATCTGGCCTTTTAGAAGAATGAAGTAAGCCCTGGCTGGTGGCACAGTGGATAAGGCGCCAGCCTGCAAACCCAAAGATTGCTGGTTCAATTCCCAGGCAGGGCACATAACCAGGTTTCAAGCCAGGTCTCCAGCCAGGTTTGTGGCTGGAGGCAGGTGAAACACAACCATACATTGATGTGTCTCTCCCTCTGCCTCTCTCCCTAACCCTCTCTCTAAAAAGTAATTAATAAAATCTTTAAAAAATAGGTACGTTCTGTAACATAAATGAACCTTGAAAACATTATGCTAAGTGAAAGGAGCCAGTACCAAAAGCAGCATATTGTATGGTTTCATTTATATGAAACGTTCAGAATTATCAAATCCAGAGACAGAAAGATTGTTGCTTGAGGAGCAAGGAGGGGAAATAGTGAGTGACTGCTAATGGGTATTGGCTTTTTAATAAATGGAGGTATAATTGACATAATATCATGTCAGTTTCAGGTGTACATGAATGATCGGATATTTGTATACTTTGTGAAACAGTCACCACAATAAGTCTAGTTAACATCTGTCACCATACTTAGTTGTAATATTTTTCTTTTTTTTTTTCTTCTGATGAGGGCTTTTAAAATATACCCTCTTGGTATATGGAATACAATATTATTAACTAGTCACCCATGCCATACATTACATCTTCATAGCTTATTTTATAGCTGGAAACTTGACCCTTTTATACCCTTCACCCATTTTGTTTTTCCCTTGACCACCCCATCACCACCAATCTGTCCTTTTTATCTATGAGCTTGGTTTGTTTTCTTGCTTGTTTTTCAGATTCCATATATGAGTAAGATCATATGGCATTTGTCTTTCTCTCACTTCCCTTAGCATAATGCCCTCACCCTCCATCCATGTTGTCCCAAATGGCAAGATTTCATTCTTTTTTAAGGCTTTGATGTATTCCGTTGTATATACTATACATAGGACATTTTTAAAATTTCTCTTTCTTTTTTCCTACTTAAGCATTTTTAATATTTCTTTTATTTTAAATATTTTATTTATTTATTTTTAGACAGAGTGAAAGGGAGGGGACATGGCCCAAAAGGGGACCTAGCCTGCAACCCAGGCATATGCCCTAACCAGGAATCGAACCAGTGACCATTTGGTTTTCAGGACAGTGCTCAACCCATCGAACCATAGCATTCAGGGTGACATTTCTTTTCCATTTATTTATTGGTGGACACAGGTTATTTACATGTCTTAGTTACCGTAAATAATGCTGCAGTGAACATGGAAGTGCATATATCTTTTCTAATTAGTATTTTTGTTTTTATTGGATAAGCATGTAGGAGTGAAATTACTGGATCATATGGCCGTTCTGTATTTTTAAATTTTTGAGGAGTTTCCATACTTTTCCCATAGTGGCTTAACCTATTTGCATTTCCATCAGCAGTGCGCCTTTTTCACATCCTCACCAACACTTTTTAGTACTTGTGTTTTTGAAAATAGCCATTCTAACATATGTGAAGTAAAATCTCATTGTAGTGTTGATTTGCATTTCCCTGATACTTAATGATGCTGGGCTTGTATTCATGAGCCTGTTGCCATCTGTATATCTTCTTTGGAAAAATGTCTATTCAGATACTCTGCCAATTTTTAAATTTAATTGTTTGGGTTTTTGTTTGTTTTTGGCAATGGAATTATATGAATTTATATATTTTGGGTATTAACCTTTGATCAGATTCACAGATATTTTCTCCCATTCATTATGTTGCCTTTTTGTTTTGTTGATGATTTCCTTTGCTGTACAGAAGTTTATAAGTTGTAGATTTTGTTTGTTTTTGCTTTTGTTGCCTTTGTTTTTGGAGTCATATACAAAAACAAAAACAAAAACAAAAAAAACCTATCCACAAGATTTGTGTCTAGGAGCTTACCATTGATGCTTTCCTCTTAGAGTTTTATGGTTTCAGGTTTCAAGCCTTTAATCCATTTTGGATTAATCATTATGTACAATGTAAGATAGTCTAGCTTCATTCTTTTCCACATACCTGTCCAGTTTTTCCAACACCAGAAGTTGAAAATAATTGTCCTTGCCCCCATTTTATAATTTTTGCCTCCTTTGTCATAAATTAATTGATCATATATGCATAGGTTTATTCTGGGTGCTTTGTTCTTTTCCATTGATTCATGAGATTGTTTTTATACCAATACCATACAGTTTTAGTTACTACAGGTTCAAAATATAGTTTGAAATAAGGGAACATGATTTTTCCAGCTTTGTTCTTGTTTCTCAAAATTGTTTTTGCTATTTGGGTCTTTTGTGTTTCCAAATGAATTTTAGGATTGCATGTTCTATTTCTGTGAAAATAGCCATGGAATTTCATTAGGTATTACATTGACTTTGTATATTGCCTTGAGTAATGTGGGCATTCAAAACAATGCTAGTTCTTTCAATACCTGACCTCAGAATATCTTTACATTTATTTTTGCCTTCTTTAATTTCTTCCATTAGTGTCTCATAGTTTTTAGAGTACAGGTCTTTCACCTCCTTGGCTGAATTTCTTCCTAAGTATTGTACGCACTTTGATGTAGTTGTAAATTGGAACGTTTTCTTATTTCTCCTTCTGATAGTTCATTATTAGTTTGTAGAAAAAAAACAGATTTTTGTGTGCTGATTTTTGTATATTCAACTTTACTGCATTTGTTTATTCTAACCAATTTTTGGTTAAGTAGGTAGGGTTTTGTATACAATATCACATCATCTACAACTAGTGATAGTGTTACTTCCTTTCTCATTTGAATGCGTTTCATTTCTTTTTCTTGCCTAATTGTTCTGGCAAGACTTCCAATACTATGTTGAATAAAAGTGGCAAAAGTGGACATCCTTGTCTTGTTCCCAATCTTAGGAGAAATTTTTCAGCTTTTTACCATTGAGTATGACATTAACTGTAGGCTAGCTTTCTTTTTCTGGTGATTAAAATGTTATGGAATTAAATAGAAATGTATAAAAAACTTGTGGCTATACTACAGTTCAATGAATTGTACACTTTAAAAGGGTGAATTTTATAGGATGTGAATTGTCTCTTCATAAACCTGTTATTAGATAAAACTGCAACATATGGTAGCTACTATGTTTCCTAAAGTGCACAAACATACAAATTTCTAGGAGCTCTGTGGCTGTTAAGTGTTTATAAATATATGTGCACTGTGCACACACGAATACATTATTCTGTAACGTAATGTGGTAATATCATATTGTGTAGGTAATGTACTATTAACATAATAGTTTGGTTCTAAACTTTCATTTGTTAATTGAACTTCATGGAGACCTTAGGGACTTATTTATGTATCTGACCACTGTGCCCCTAGTAAAGGATATATCCTTTTATCTCTGGAAGTTACTATTGTAAATGATTATATTATAAGTTGTTGTCTCTCTTTTCTTTTAGGATTTCCTGAGAATGTAACCATGAAACAGCGTTATCGTCTACTTGGAAATAGTCTCAATGTGCATGTGGTAGCTAAACTAATCAAAGTCCTATGTGAATAATTTTAAAATGACTCTGAAAGATGGTCATAATGTTCCTTCTTGTTGAGATGGTAATTCTGAGATTATAATTTGAATTAACTTTGATGAACTTCAACTAAATTACCTTAATCTCTCTTTAATATGAGACTTGAATTTATCACAAAAATGCCAATTTAGTTCCTTAAATTTATACTACTGTGTTTTGTAAGTAAAATTGTTATTTTCATATGAAGTTGTTAAGTATATATGTAAAACATGCTGTTTATAATATAGTTTAAGCAAATTTAGGAACATTAGAATTTTAATGCCTAGAACAATATTTTATAAAATGTCATAATAGACATAATGAACCTGAGAAGTTATATATTTTTGTGTTAATTAAAGAAGTTGTTTTATGAATCTTGTTATTTTACTTTCTTGTAAGATTATTATTATTTTTTTTTAAGATTTTATTTCATTATTTCTGGAAAGAGGGGAAGGGAGAGAGGCAGAGAGGGAGAGAGACATCAATGTAAGGTTGCGTTTCACCTGCCTCCAGCCACAGACCTGACTGGAGACCTGGTTTGCAACCTGGTTATGTGCCCTGGCTGGGGAATCAAACCTGCGACCTTTGGGTTTGCAGGCCGGCACCTTAACCACTGTGCTACCAGCCAGGGTAGATTATTATTCTTAATTCTAAAATAATATGTCTAATTCTAGATTGTTTTAACAAATGAATATTTTACTTAATTTCAACCCCTTAAACATACCTTTATTTTACTTAAATGCTTATAATATTTTAAACCAAATTATCATCATTCATCCTATACAACAATCTAAAGAAAATGTCAGAAAAAATAATCCTAAATTCTTGATTACCTCTTTATCAGAAAACCACAGAATATTAGGTGCACATTATCTTTAACTTTACCTCTACCTAAAAGGCAAAACTCATTTCTTCTTCATTTGTGCATATTTCCCTTTAGTCGCTCTTATTTGAGCTTGCTTTTGCCTTTCTTCTCAGCTTGTTATTGCAGGTTGAACCTCACATCTCCTTCTAAGGAATGTAGCATGAAAGTAAGATTTTAAGGAGGAAACTCTGCCTTCTGACCCCATTCCTTATAACTGTTCTGTGAATTAACTTTTATAACATTTGACTTTCTCTATCTCTTCCTTTCAGTAGATTTGTTGGAATTAGGGATTCTAATCATACTAAGTCTTGCATCATAAATTCTGTGGTTTTGATTTCATTAGTAAAAGCCAGTGACAAATGGAGGAGAAAAATGAAAAGAAAACTGAACAGAAATTGCATTATAAAATTTTAATTTATATTTTTGTCCTTAAAAAAAGTTTGATGTTGGAGACATTGGAATCCTGTGCATTGCCAGTGGGAATGTAAAATAGTATAGGAACTCTAGAAAATAGATGATAAATTCTTTTAAAAACTAAACATAGGATTACAGTATAATCAAGGAATTCCACTTCTGGTATTACCCAAAAGGATTGAAAATGGGGACTTGAGCAGATATTTTTTACATCATTGTTCATAGCAGCATTATTCACAATAGCCAAAAAGTGGAAACAACCAAAGTGCCCCCTGGCAGGTGAATGGTTAAATAAAATATGGTGTATACTTACAATGGAATACAAATCAGTCATTAAAAGGAATTTCTGACACATGCTACAACAATGGATGAACCCTGAAGACATTATGCTCAGTGAAATAAGTCACACCAAAAGGACAAATTTTGTGTGATTCTACTTAAATCAAGTATGCAAAAGAATCCAGTTCATAAAGAGAGAAAATAGACTCATGTTACCAGGGCTTGGGGGACCTTGGGAATAGGAGTTGGTGTTTAATGGCTGTGGCATTTCTGTTTGGTGTGGTGAAAAGTTCTGGACATCGGTGATGGTAACAGTTGCACAATAGTGTGAATGTAATTAATGCCACTGAACTGTGTACTTAAAATGACAAATTTTATGTCATGTACATTTTACCACAAAAAATAAAAACCAACAATCATTCCCCATTACCATTTTTTGAGAAGAACTCAGACAAATATGGATACAGGGCCATGGTAGGCCAATGCATATACAGGTGTGGGCAAAAGTAGGTTTACAGTGTGAGTACGCAAAACACAGAGTTTATACTTGTGTTATAATAAAGCTATTATAATAATCATAGCCTGCATATCTTTCCATGCAAACAATTGTAAACCTACTTTTGCCCACCCCTGTATGTATCAAGTCTCACCGTCTACATTTTATGTGTGCATTTAAAGACATACCTTATTACAAGTTTCATAAATTGTAGTATACAATAATCTGAAGTTACTTTGGCATGCTTTTACTAGATTCTCTTCTTTCCTGAAAGATTGTTACCAATAAAAAATTTCAGAGTTTTACTACGATTACACTATAGTTATAGTGTCCTATACTCCATTGAGCCATGTTATACAAAATAAATGCAGAGTCACATGCTATAAACACATGAAAGCTCTGTGGAGACATTCATTAACAAAGTAGAAGATATAATATAGCTTTGTGAGATATTTTAAAGTGTTGAAGTATATTCATGGTCACATAGTGATTCTTGCCCTTAATTCATAATTGAAAATACACAGTCTGTAAGGTCTGTAAAACTCAGACCTTAATTTATATACATGCATAATTAATTAAGAAATGTCATTTAATTGAATGCCTACTATATGGTATTGGTAATGTGCATTTGCCTGGGAATTTTAATATTTATTTTAATGATTTTAATATTATATTTATTTAATATTTTGAAAAATATAGCCTCTTCTTTAAAAAGAATTACATGTAATTAAATGTGTCATTTCTAACATGATTGATCATTTTCCTATTTGTATCACTTGTGTCGTTTTAACTGGGTTGCCAAACAACTTTATTTACTAACCTGCTTCATATTTTTAGTAGGTTTTATGAATCCCAAAATAATGAAGAAGAGATAATCAAGTGAGTTAATACAAACAAAATTAATGCTACTAGAAAATGGTTTTGAAGAGGATATTGGGTAATCATCATAGGAGAAAGAGCCAGAACTTGATAATCTGTTATGAAGGGTTCTCAAAAAGTTGCTATTTGTTTTGGGTGAATATACTTGCATCTTCTCAGAAAACTTACATTATTGTTTCTTCCACCTCTTAAATATTCAAGCTCACCATTTCCATCATTCCTAGCATTTACTATGTTCAAATCTCTTCTACGTATATTTAAAACAATGACAGCAGTTAGAAACCTCCTAGATTCTGTATTCTTCTTTGATCTCTTCCCTTTCATAGCCAAATCTCTTAAGAGAGGTTATCTGTAATTCATCTTCACTTATGCATCTCTCCACCAACTCTTCCACTGCTACACTGTAACTTTGGCCTTGGTCAAATTACCAAAAGAAGCTTGACTGTTGTGATCAAGAATCTCCATGTGCCTGAGGTTTTCAGTCCTTATATTCCATAACTTAACTACAATCAAAACTCCCTCTTTCTTGATACCATTTCTTCCTTTGTCTTCAAGGCATTACACTCTTATTTTTTAAATTAAAGTATAGTTGACATACCATATTATAATGCTTTTAGGTGTACAATATAGTGATTCATTTTATATACCTTAATCTGTAATGGTAGGCAATAGAGCCAAATGACAGACTAGAGGGTGTGAGTCACCTGAGGGATTAGCTGACCCCTTTCAGAGGACCCTGAACATTGTGTTCTGGCTAATAAATCAGATCAGCACAGTGGGCACTGCCCTTTGCCTTAAAGAGTAAGAAAACATACTTATCAGCCAACTTGGTCCCCATCACAAGACAGCCTTTAAAAAAGACAGGTACTTGAAAATTGTGCAAGTTGAGGGACTACTCAGCACTTAAAAAAAAAATGAGGGTAGTACATAGGGTTCCTTAAAAATCACAATCTGTCTTTTGCTCCAATTTCAACCTACTTCAAGTCAGAAGTTAATAAGTTAGAGGCTTCTGAGAGATAGAGAAATGAAGCTAAGGACAAATGAAAGTAGTTTAATTCTAGCAATAACAATGCAGAATAAAGAAAACTAACAGCTGTCAGAGGGGAGGAACTTTGGAAAAAATCTTCATCACAGAGAACAGTGTGGTGGTTACCAGAGGTAAAGGGTAGTGGTGGGAGATAGGAAAGGGTAAAATGGGGATAAATGATGACAAAAGAAGACTTGACTTTGTCAAGATCATGTACCATAGAATGAAATTATATAATTTTATTAACAATGTCACCCTAATAAATCAATTTTCTTTTAAAAGCAACTACAATGTCAACAACCACAAACATGTACCAAAGGGTGCAGTTGGCAGGCCAGCTGTTGTGTCTGCACCCAGTGTAAAATAGTTCCGAGTGCTTTCTGTTTTGATAACTTTATTATTTTAAACCACAACTTAGAATCAAGAGGTTCCCAAATAAGCCAAGATAACACCATCAGAATCTAACTTTAAACCCATATAGACAAAATAGTTAAAGTGTGTTTTCCCAAGTTATGTTATTGAAAAGAAGGTTAACTTTTCATAATTTGGTTTCCAGCTTGAAGCTATGACTATTTTAGGCTACTGATTACAAACTTACTAAATAACTCTGGACTTTGAAATTGAGTGAGGGTCAAATGGTCTCGGCAGTTTTTTCATAGCCTGTGATTGAATTTACTATGTAATTTTTCAAGAAAGCCTTTGAACCTTCCTGTATCAGAACTCTTATCTTTCAACTTTGAATGTCAAAATGTGCCGCATACATGCATTTTTTGATCCACCTCCAATGCAGCCTCTTCTTTCTCCATTCATAACACTTACTGAGATATCTAGTTATGCCTATGACATTTCATTTTATTGGAAGGCAGTAAGAATGCTTCAGCTTCAGTGTCTACCAGTGAACCTGCCTGTATCCTTTTCTCTCTCCTGTAATTCCTTCACTTTGCTTCTAAAATTTTAAAACTTTAGATTAAAAAAAATTTAATTCCCATCCTGGCCAGTGCAGCTTAGTTGGTTGGGGCATCATCTTATACACTGAAAAGTCATGGGTTTGATTCCTGGTCAGGGCACATACCTAGGTTGTGTGTTTGAGAGGCAGCGGGATAATATTTCTCTCTCATCTCACATGGATCTTTCTCTCTCTGTCTCTCCCTCCCTCCCTCCCTCCCTTCCTGCCCCCCTTCCCCTCTCTCTCAAAAAATTAAAAACGCCCTGGAATGAGAATTAAAACATTTTTGCCTTGGCCTCTCTGTCTGTTTCTGTCTAGGATTTCTGAGCACATCTTGCACTAAAATACTGTGCTCTTCAAAAATCTTTATGAAGCCATGACCCAAAAACTACATTACTGTTTTTGTCTTGGTATGTAAACGTATTTCTCTTAAAGTCAATTTTTTCAATAAATATGAGCATATGCAGATAACATTTTGGCTCCTTACTCCCCAAATTGTCAAATAAATTGGTTTATATTAACCATAGGTAAATATAGGTCCTGAGTCTTATTTTCAGCTACATTCGATACTCACAACTCTCCCTCAAGTACACCATATTTGATTCTAAAAGCTTTCAAAACCTTATTTTTCTTAGTTTTTAATCTAGATCCAAATTTTCACAAAAACTAGGAGGTAGGAAGTTAATTTTCCCATAGGACTCTTCTTTATAGTCCTCAGTTCTCATTTCTCTGCTGTACATACTATGGTTTCATTGTTTACTTCAGGCATTTGCTCAGTATTTTGTTTGCATCTTTATATCTATTCATATCAACACAGATTTAAATTATAAGAGGGTAAATAGGGAACATGTTTATTTAACCAAGTCAGCCCTATAATCAGATGAGATCATAATCTAAAGAGTATAAAGACGGAGAGAGAAAGAACTACCAAGGCTTGGAGCTAACTGTTTCAGAGAATTCAGTCCTCAGGATTCTGCCCTTCACTGTCTAAAGCGTTTTTCTCAGCGATCTCACTTTTTCCTACAGCATTTACCTTTTCACCCACCCAGATGGCTCCTGATCTGATGGTTTTTTCTAAACCCTACTCCAGAATTTTCTCGCTGGGACATTATTAACTTGAATATCTTTCTGTCATATCAAAGTTAGTATATCTGAAAACAAATTAATGGTCCTCCATTATAAAATCAGTTCCGCCCATGACTACAATATTTTTCTTTCTGGTACTGCTTCTATCCAGTCTCCCTGGTTCAAACCCCATCAGCCAAGATTATCTTCACCTGCTTTCGCCTCTATTTCTGTTAATAAAGTAGCCTTCCCACAAGGCCTTTCCTGAACCATGATTTATTTTTGGAAAACTGAGAAAAAGTCATTTAAAAACTTTCAGTAAGTAACTGTATATTTGCAATCAGATTTGTATGCTTTGGCTAACCATGTAGACATTTAACAGGTTTTAACCTGAATTGAGCGTGAAGATCAGTTTTGCTAAAATAGTTACTTTGGTCGCTGAGCTAGTTCCTTGCACAAATACACAAATGATTGAAAATGCCTAGTGGAACATGATGTTTGTTCCTTGTGTAGCAGACGCAGCTGCGCAGGCCGCTGGAGCCTGCTTTCCCAGGGACAAGGAGTGACTGTGTTTACTGTGCGGACTGATCTGAAAGCATCAGCGCTGTGGAGTTGAAACAGTGTATTTAAGTCACTCTCCTGAGAACTACTCAATTGTTGTTGCCACTCCCTCCACACACAAAGGAATAGCCAAATTTATTCAAGTTTGAAACACACGATTAAAAAAAAAGTTCTAGAATAGTGCTTGCACCTTTGCCTTTGGTGTATATCCTGAAGAGAATTAAAAACCTGTGTCTACACACAGATTGATACACGAATGTTCATAGCAGTATTATTCATAATAGCCAGAGAGTGGAAATGACTATGTTTATCAATTGATGACTGCATCAACAAAATGTGTACATTCGTACAATGAGTTCATCATCAAAAGGAAGGAAGTTCTGATGCCTGCTGCAGTAGATGAACCTTGAGAACATTATGCTAAGTGAAAGAAGCCAGATACAAACGAACACATATTAATTACATTTTATATGAAATGTCCATAATAGATAAGGAAGATCAGTGATTTCAGGGGAAGAAGAAAGGAGAATTATGAAAGGTACAACTCTGGCTGGTGGCACAGTGGATAAGGCTCCAGCCTGCGAACCCAAAGGTCACTGGTTCAATTCCCAGCCAGGGCACATAACCAGGTTGCAAGCCAGGTCTCTAGCCAGATCCATAGCTGGAAGCAGGTAAAAGGCAACCATACATTGATGTCTCTCTCCCTCTCTGCCTCTTTCCCTTCTCCTCTCTCTAAAAATAATAAATAAAATCTTTAAAAAAAAGAAAAGTACAGGATTTCTTTTTGGGGTAATGAAAATGATCTGTAATTAAACGGTGGTGATGGTAGTAAATGCTGACTATACTAAAAAAATTAATTGTAAACTTAAATAGGGTGAACTTAATGGTATATAAATTGTATCTCTGTCTGTTTCTCTGAGTATGGGGGTGTGTGTGTGTGTGTGTGTGTGTGTGTGTGTTTCTCCATGTATATAAAGCCTTGTACAAGTTTTTACACTTACTATTAGGGAGACCAGGTAGTGACATTGAATTAGGCTCATGTGAAATAAAACAAGAAAGGAAGGGACACAATTTTATACGTGTATGTCCTATGATTATAACTCTGAAATTATTCATTGGAAATAGATTGGAATAAAATAATAAGAGTTATGTGAGAGTAAATGACTTCTAAGTTTTCCTGTCTATACTTTGCAAATTGTAAATATAGTTATATAAACTTATAATTAAAACCATGCTTTCATTCAAAATCAATACTTTATTCAAGTCTCTACCATAGACTGATCATTGTAAACTAGCTTTCAAGTCACTATTTCATTTACATTCTTATGGCTTGCAGTACAGTCTCCTTCCCACCCTGTCTTCCTCTGGGACAGGGACTGTATCTTACCCAATTCTGTCTTTTCAGTAACCTCCCTCAGCTGATGACAAAGTCCAGGTATCTAATATGTAATTGCCCAGTTAACCTGACTTGCCTATGTGTATGCTGAGTATTATAGCAGAACTATTACGGTCTTTCATGACTTGTTGGACTCCTTTCAGTCAACCTAAACAAGAATTGCACATTAGACGCTACAGGAAAGGTATTTAATAATAGAATTGTGTAACTCCCAGGTGATTGTTTATGTCTGCTCTAAACATAGTCTAGGAATTGTTGACCAAGCTTAATTTAGCAGTACTCTGTAATAAATATAGCCCACGCCACTATGAAGGAAAACTCACAAAGGGACAAAGGCTTTGGGTTTTACAGTGGACCTTAGAATAATGGCACTGAAAACCTGAGAGGTGAGATCATCTGTCCTTCTCCCTGCTCTTGATGACAACACCTTAAATCTTCCCACAGATCTGTGTGGCACTTCAATGATAAATCCCAGCAAGTTGTGTCCCTTTGTGAACCATCAGCCTTGTTAAAACTCCTCCCATCATAAATCGCATCGCTGAAGCACAGCCTCTGCCATCAGATAAAGATGCCTCTGTGCTGCTGCCATTTGTATCTTTATAATTAAGAGCACAAGAGGCTGAGTTTGATAGCCTGCCAGGCATCCCCAAACTCCTCTTTCTTCCCTTCGGCAGTGGTGACCCACTTACCTCGCTTGGTCTCTTCCTATCTTCAAACACAAAAAACTGGTATAAGAATTCATTTCCCCCTATTCTAAACATCCAATTCAATATAAGTTGCAATTGTTTATTTACCACCCACAATTCTACCATCACCCACGTTGAAGTGTTTGTGCAATTTGGCATTTTCCTTTCATTATAGTAGGAATGGCAGCTAACTCTTTCACTTGATTGCCTTGTTCTGGGAATCTTAGGAGTCACCAAGTAGGAAACCTTTTTTGCTTTTTTTAGGTTACTTTGGAAAGGGATGCTGGGAACGCTTACCCGTGGTCAACTCCAGCTTGGATTGATCCAGTGGAAGTGCTCAAATTCTGGTGACTAGAGCTGTGAGAGGTAGAGCAAGCTGTGCTTGTCTCCTCACTGACTTTGGAGCCTTTAATCCTCAGCTAGGCTAGGTGTCCCATCCTGCACTAGTCTCTGTCTCACAATGACAAGATCTCCCAGTACATATTTTATGTTTTCTAGAACTTGAGTAGATACGTAGACTTTAGACTTTGAGTGTGGTGTGTGTGTGTGTATGTGTGTGTGTGTAATACGTGCCATTAGCATGTCCATGGTTCTTATCAAAAGACCTATTCCCCTATTGCACTTCTTGCTCTGTATATGAATCTTTTATTATATTCTCTTTATCATTGTACTTTAGGAAAAAAAACTGAAAAATAAAATCAAAAAGTTCTCCAAATTCTCAGTAATGTGTAACAATCTACCTTCTCAGGAACATTTCTGCCAAACCTAAATTATTCAAATGGTAATGATTAACTCATAATTCGTTTTCATTATACTCAAGGGTAATTGCAATCAGTGCAGTAATAAGCATGGAGAACAAATAAATGCCCGGATTATGTTCCCTGCATCAAGACCACGCTGTGTATTCAAAATAATCAATTCATCACAGTACTGTATTTGGTAATATCTTAGGAGGTAACATGCACCCCATGAAATGAGCAAATGAATAGGTTTAAACTTACATGAATTACCATAATTATGTAATGCTTCATGGAAAATGAATAGAAAATCGGAGCAATATTTTTTTCAAAGATTTTATTTATTGTTTTTCATAGAAAGGGGAGGGGAGAGAGGCAGAGAGGGAAAGAAACATTAATGCATGGTTGCCTTTCAGCTGCCTCCAGCTATGGACCTGGCTAGAGACCTGGCTTGCAACCTGGTTATGTTACCCTGGCTGGGAATCGAACCAGTGACCTCTGGGTTTGCAGGGCAGCGCGTTGTCTATTGTGCCACCAGCCAGGGCCCCTCAGAGAAATATTTTGTTGCCCAGAAATGTTATAGAAAAATCACAAAATTGGCATATGTAAATGTACTGGTTAAGCAATGGTAGGCTCTTGAAATAGAGAATGAGCTATGTTATAAAGGTTAAAAGAGTATTATACTCGCAAGTGTTTTTATTAATGACTGAAAACAGATTAATTCTATAGGAGTATGTTTTAAACTGATGAAAATGAAAGGGGGACTTAAAGAAAGCACCAAAGGCAGGCTGAAGTTGTAAAATGAGAGAGGAGCTGGAATACAGGGTATGAATACCTCGCCATTCTTCCTCCAAAACATCTCTCCATTTCAACCCTCTCCTTATCTCATGACCACCACACTGGTCTGGCCCTCCAGATATTTTCAGCTGGCCTACCAGAAATATCATGGAAGGATTATGTCACTCAAGATATATGAGCAGCCTCTATTAAATCAAAAAAATTAAAAAATTAACCTTCAACCTGCCACTGAAGGCCAATAGTCAATGCCCCCACCTTTACCCAACCACCTTTCTCCATAATGACCTCCAGGACATACGGAGCCACTGTGTCCAGAGTCTGCCCAGACTGGGTTTAGAATCGGTTTTTAGTTCAGTACATGCTGTTTTCTAAACAGCATATGAGTATATATTTTGTCTAATGTTGTCATATCTATCTTTATGATGTTGTTGTCTAGATTTACACAGGTGCCTTTATTGCAAACCAAAGACGATTATGACCTTTATTTCTTTTGAGTACCCCTTATTGTGGACATCCTATGTCTACAACAAATGCTTATCAAGACCATGAAACAGTAGAATTTGGATGAATCTAATAGAAATAAAAAGCAAACTTTGGTATATTAATACTAGTTATAGATATTATGTTAATGCAGTATTGAAGTACTCTAGGAAATTGGAGAAAATATGAAAAACGAAGGTCTAAATAAAGCCTCACACTTAGCAATACAATTTCCAGCAAACTCTTCTCATCCAGGTAGAAAACTGAAGAATTATTTTTCCTGAACAAAATGAATACCCCTGCAGGAAAATGTAGCTTCAAAAATTGACATTTGGGGTTCCCCAATGAAATTGCCTGTCACGCAATTACCTCATAATAAATCCCACTAGTTATGCACATCATCCATGCACATGGGGCTGTCATCCACTCTTCAGTGTCTGAGGCCTAAATTCAGATGAACACAAGGATCAATAAGCATTTGAGGAAAGTCTCCAACATGGAGACTAACAAGCCAACAGAAGAAGAACTTCGAGAAATTAGAGACTACGCCGTAAACAGCAGAAAACTTCAACAAGCAATCACAGTGTTTTTAGAGGAATAGGAAAAAAGTGTTACAGCCATGAAACAAGAAGAGTTTTGAAATTAAAAGATAGAAAAAAATTTTTAAATCAATATAAATTCTTAAAGACAAATACAATGAATTTCTCAGAAAGTAGAACAAAAGAAGAGAAAGGGGCAGAAAAAAGGAAAACAAGCTATGAAAAAGTATATCAATCTAAGAAAAATAAAGGAACAGAAATACAGCTGCTGTCATGGAGGGACCATGTGACCCTCCTGCACCAGGTGCCATCAGCCTCTGGGCAGGGAGGGTTGTGTCAAGTGCAGATTTGGACTCAGTAGGTCTGAGGTTGAACCTCAGATCTGCGTTTCCCACAGGCTCCTGAGTGACCCTGTGCTGGGTCCATGGAGTGAAGCCTCAAGGCAGCCAGGGGTGGTGGATGTTTCTCACGTGTTATGCATTCCCACCTGAACTCATGATCTCTCCAAAATCTCCTTACCCTAATTATTTTCTTTTACTCGATTATTTAAAACTACTATTCTTACGATTTTTTAAGCAAGAAACCTGAGCATCAACTTGCCCCCTTTCTTAATTGCTCAACTATTTCTTTGGTAGATGCTGTTTCTAATATCTCTCACTGTCTCCTGCTCTCTGTCCCTGTCTTAACTGGGGCCTCTCCAAGTCACATCTCCTAACTGTGCTCCAACCTCCTCACTAACTCTGGGTTTGAGATTTGGCCTACAGGGATGCTTGTAAAAGGCAAACATGATCATGTTCATCTTCTGCCTAAACTACTCTCATAATTCTCCCTTACTTAGAAATAAAATAAAACCAAAGCCCACTAAGATTTCATGGCTCTTCTTGCTCTGACTTCCTATCCATTTAGGATGTTTAATCCCCCACACACTGCTGTGGCTCTGCTGAGCTAACTGGAAAGCTTTGCATGTGCCATTTCCTCTGAAACTGGGGACCCCACTACTTTGCCTGGAGACGCCTGTTCATTCTCTAAGTCTCAGCTGGTCTCTGGGAAGCCTGCGCTGCCCTTCCCAGGCCGAGTTAAGTCTGTTCTCTGTTGTTTTCCTGTCCTTTTTTGGTTTTGGTTTTGTTCCTTTTTTTTTTTTTTTTTTTCCTCTCTCTCTCTCTTTTTACAATAACCCCTTCCTAACCAGCAATTCCTCTCATGGGAGATTTTGGTATATTGGGATTTATTTTCATATATGTTTTTGATGACCACAGAATTTTTATCTGTGAATTGTGAGTTATTTGTGAATATCATTTGTTCATTGTCTTGGAGACTATTAAAGAGATTGAGGATTCAGAATAGAAAAAGGTGAAATCTGTTGTGCAAAGAGGTCTTAGAAAAGTTAAAGGAAGGAGAAAGAAGGTAATTCTGGTTTTCATAATTGCATTCTGCTGGCTTTGTAAGGAGGGAAGGAGGAAGAGAAGGGAACTGGAACTTCAGTAAGAAGAGCTGTGGAGCCTGGAAAAGAAGAGGTAGGAAGGTAAGACCATAAGTCAGAATTGGGAGCAGAAGTCAATAGGTCATAATTTACTGATTAGCAATACACTGAACCTACCTATGGAGAAACAGATAAAACCCTAATTTCATATAGCATGTGTAATACCTGCCACAGAGCAAGACACATCCACAAGTACCTTGTTGAGGATGCAAAAGAGAATAAAGATTGGTTGGCGAGCAGGAATCAAGAGTACAACAGACCCCATTACAAACATAGGATATGCAGATGTCATTGATAATATTAGTGTTCTGAATTAAAAACTTAATGCAAAAAAAGTGTAAAAGGGTTTTCTTAGGGGTACACTCCCATTTGGTTCTCTCCCCAGCACCCAGCAGCTTTGGAGCAAACCCTCATGTCTGTTTTCTCAGTTCCAATGTAAGGGAGATAGTTCCCTTTAGTTTGTTGCTCTTGAAGACTCTTGGATTTAAATCTAATCATGTGGAGTCTTTTCTTGCTTCATGGAGCCATGATTCCTGGTTCTCAGACATCAGTTTACCTTTGCAGTTTATATCTACCTGCAGGGCAGTTATCTCTGTTCTAGAATCTTTTCTATGAGAGAAGATGAGGCACTCCTGATTTCTCTGGTATCCACAATTTTAAAGTCAACTGAATTATATAATTTTTTGCTTTTTTGAAACCCACACCCATGTGTTGAAAGAGGAAGGAGAGAGGTATTATATTTATTTTCATGAGAAGGGTTTATATTTATTTAGTGCACATATTATGTACCAGAGAGATGCTAAATATTTCATACACCTTCATTGCTGTTATAATCTCTCCATTGGTGGAAAAACAGGGTCACATGATCAGGAAGTGACAGGGATGATTTTGAACACAAGTAAATGAACTTCAGAGGCCACATTTATTCTTAACCTTTCAACCATATGGTCATCCTTAGACCATATTTCCCCTTAGAGGGGAAAATCTGCAATGTATTCCATCATTACTGTCATTTTGTAGCATGTCTAATACATAATGGGCGGATACAGAATATTTGTGGAATGCATTCTGGATCAGGGAGGAAATTGGAGCTTTTCTAGTTGATGAAGGATAGGATTTCAGGTCTCTAGAATGTTTACCTTGGGGGAGGGGAGAAGGGAGATGGTTCACTTTTTCAGTCTGAAGGTCATGGCTTCTAAAACTATTTTAATGTGATAGCTGAAGAAATTCCAGATTAAGCAGGCAAACCAAATGGGTGATAATGCTGCAGACATAGCAATTGATTTTTATCTTGCTTTTGGAGTCATCGTATGCAGGTGGTCTGGCTTGTCTATTGATCGCAGCTGGGTTTTGAGGTGGTGAGCTAGGTGGAAATTTTCCTACCTCGGCACCAAAAGTCAGTCAGATATTGAAAGAATATTTTTTTCCTTTCTCCCTCACATGAGGAGCAATTAAGAATTATATGCTCAGATTGGAAGCAGAGAAATGGTCTATTCTTTGCTTAATATTAAACACATTAGTAAAACAGGAAAATCCAGTAAAAGAGGACGTTCATATGGAGATTGTACTGGCAACCATTTTCCTTTCACGAAAAGACTTGCTGGGTACAGTGATCTTTAAAAAGTATAATCCTGAGTATAGTTATATTCTGAGCCCAGAGAGTTAGGACTCATCCTATTTTATCTTCAAGTTGACAAACAGTTCACAGGTCAAGCTTTCTCCCCACTCCCAACCCAAGTTGTTAAGCCTTGAAACACAGCTTGGACTAATATAAAAGAGATGTATTCAACTTGACATACCACTTACTGTTATTCTACCCATTTCTTAAAACAACAAAATAAAAAACTCATCACTTGACCCGAGTATCACCTCACATGAACAACAACTTGCCAACTGTTTTCATTGCTGAGGCAGAATGGAACAGGTATAAAAGTGTTACATTCTCCATAATGTTCAAGTGCACCACCTTTCGTATGGGTATAATTTTATATACATATGTATCATGAAATTGTCCATTTTAGTCATTCAAAAAAGATTTAGTGGCATTACATAGATTCATATTTTTGGCAACCATTATCACTATTCATCTCTAGAACCTGTTTTTATCTCACCAAACTGAAATTCTGTACCCATTGAACAGTAACTCCCCATTATCCCTCCCTCCAGCCATGGAAACCACCATTCTACTTCCTGTCTCAATGATGTTGACTACCTTAGGTTGTTTATTTAAGCGGAATCATGGAGTATTTGCCCTTTTTTTGTCTGGCTTATTTTACTTAACATAGTATCATCCAGCCTTCAGCATATTTCAGAATTTGCTTCCTTTTAAAGGCTGTATAATATTTCACTGTCTATGTATGTAACACATTTTGTTTATGTATTCATATCTGTCAATGGACACTTATGTTGCTTCTATCTTTTCACTACTGTGAACAAAGCTGCTATGAACATGATTGTAAAAACCTCTTTGAGTCTCTGTTTTCAATTCTTGTGTGTATATGTCCAGAAATTGCTGGACTATATGATAATTCTGTGTTTAATTTTTTGAGGAGCTGCCATACTATTTTATAGTAGCTGCACTATTTCTATTCCGAGCAACAGTGCACATGGTTCCAATTTCTCTTTACATCCTCACCAACATCCTGTTCTTTTTTATTTTTTCTTTTGACTCTCACCATCCTAATGGTTCTGAAGTGTTATCTCACTATGGTTTTGATTTGCATTTCCCTAATGATTAATGATGTTAAACATGTTTTCATCTGGTTTTGTTATTGTTGTTTTTGGCCATTTGTATATCTTTCTTGGCGAAATATCTATTTCCTCTGCCAATTTCTTAATTGGGTTATAGGAGTTCTCTATATATTCTGAATATTAATCTCACCATATATATGATTTGCAGATATATTTTCCAATTCTGTGAGCTGCCTTTACAATCTGTTGATGGTGACCTTTGATGAGTAAAAGTTTTCACTTTGAAGTAGTTCCATTTATGTTTTTATTGTTGCTTGTGCCTTTGGTGTCATATCTAAGAAATCACTGCCAAGTCCAATGTCATGAAGCTTTCTCCCTACATTTTCTTCTAAAAGTGTTAAAGTTGCAGCTCTTATGCTCAGGCATTTATTTCATTTTGAGATAATCTTTATGCATGATGTAGTGTAAGAACTTCATTCTTTTGCCTGTAAATGTCCGGCAAAACTTTTCCCAGCACCATCTGTTGAAAGGTAGCTACATCTTCAGCAAGGGTGTTTTGAAAGCAGTTTGTTACCATTTCAAAGGTCAAACAGATAATGATTAAGTTGTACACCACTTAAAGTTTGAAGAGTAAGGAAGATCTAAGATCATTTACATCACTCAGGAAGAAAAAAATAACAGCCTTCTAGGGCAAAGAAGAAAGGACTGAAAAATTGCGGGACATTCCACAGGTCAAAGTACACCTGCTTGGTTAGCTTTCTCTAAACTCCCACTCTCAGTTGGTTGGAGTGGCCTCACTCTTACCTGACAACCTAAGTGGGCTGGTGAGAAACATGCTTTCACCTTTTCTTTGGAGTGCGGTTATTTTATTGACATTTGCTGAATCAAATGGGGAAGATGGAAGAGTTGAGTTGCAGAGACAAAAAAGGAGTACTGACCTCCAACAGTAAGTAGACACATGTGGATTATTTCTGCTAGTAGACTAGGGTGGCTCCTCATCCACTTTCACAAAGCGAAGGTGTAATTTATTTTGAGGAAAATAATGGTGTTAAAAATAAATAGGGAAACATTTGGACTGATGTATGGAATTACTTATACACAAATTATTTTGCAAATAGGGCTAGTGTACAATTACTAGGAGATATCTTCAGCAAATCTGCAGAGAAAAAATGACAGATGATCAGGGAAAATTTGATTGAGTTGACCACAAAGTGGAGGTGTGTGCAGTTTATAGTTATCCAGTGAGAAACTTTATTCTTTGTATTTGTAAATTATATGTGCTAATTACTGATGCATTCTCTGGTTTGAATTACATAGGCCTCGAATTACCACAGAGAGAGGAAATTTAGTGTTTCTTACGGGGTCTGCTCAAAACATTGAATTTAAAACTGGATCCCTGGGGAAAATTAAATTAAATAATGAAGACCTTGGTGAATGTGTACATCAGGTAATACATTGGAAATGCATTGAAGTAATGTTGTGTATTCATATATGGTCACTTAATTGAACCAGTCCATATCATTGGAAATCTTTAACCCAGAGAACATAATTGGAGGGAACACAAGACCCTGTAAAGAACAGTGCCCTAGGGTTAATGATTGGTAAAGCGAGTAATGCTAGTAATGTGAGAGCGTGTGCGCTCCAGTCCAGAGAAGGTGCCGAGGGTAGTGCTGGGACTCCTGTGCAAGAAAGCAAGGGAGGAGGGGCACCAGAGAAAGGACTGGAAGTGACCAGTTCACTTCTACCACAGAACAGAATTAGCCAGTTACTTTTCTGCCTTATTGAGTGTTTTCAGTGCTCACTATTTGCTACACCATGCGGGTGGACCAGTCAGAGGGTAGAGGCTGGCATTATTTTAGGCTTCCTGTGGCCACTGACTGTGCTCAGCACTTGTCTGCAGTATCTCATCTAACCCTCACAGCCACTCAATGAGGCTGGCTTGGTTATGACCCCATCCACAAGGGAGGTAAAGGAACCCTGTAGCAGTTCCATCACTTGCACAAGGGCACAGAACAAAGCTGAGCCAAGATGTAAAACCTGAACAGCCTGATTCCAAGCCGGGCTTTTAACAAGCACTTTAAACTGTTATTATGGGGGAAAAATGCGAATGGAAATTACCTTGATGGATCATCATTGCTGAAAAGGGTAAATAGAATTGTGCCATGGATATTTTAGTCTGATGCTTATTATACATGACACTGTTTTGGTTTTTATAATAATGGGCAAGATCTTAGTACTTAAAATATAATACTATTCAAATTTCAAAACTTTACTTTGATAGCACATATGTAAATTTTTCACCAGCATTCTCCTCCTCCTGCTTTTTTCTTCCCCATCCTCTTTTTAAAATTAGATCCAGAAAAACAGAGATGATATTACAGACTTAAAAAGGAGTGCAATTGGTCTGCCCTCAAATATTTCTAGTCAAATCCATCAGCTTAATTCTAAGGTAAGTCTTACATCTGTACCATTAGAGCAAATGTGTTCTCCTTAATTCAGCCTCATAAGTAACCATTTGCAAGAGGTATGTGAACTCTCTGTCCTCTGTAGAAAGTTAACATGGCAATTATGGACTTTTTGTTTATATGACATGTTTCTAATAGAGGATGGGGATGTGGTGACAAGGCAGAATATTGGAAATGCCGGAGCTAGAACTTATTGTATAAGTAGCCTTGCTTGTGTTCTGATAACAACCTTCTTATTGGAGAAGTGGGTAAATCCCTGCCACTTATAAAAATTCCCATAATCCCATGTGCAGAAAAGCAATGAATTAACATATCAGTGGGATGTAGTCCTTTTTAAAAATCTTTTAAAGAATCTATGTGATGAAAGAGTAAGAACAAAGGGAAGCATGGAGGGGAGAGGAATGAGGATGGAGTATGGCAATAAAAAAAGAAACAGATAAAGTCCCCCAAAGAGGGTATTAGGAAAACATGTCCAGGGGATAACATTTTATAAAATGCCTTTGAATCAGCTAACTATGCCTTTTCCTTCCAACTTCTAGTTTATAGATCTTCAGAGAAATTTTCAAAGCTTACAGCAGGTAAGTCCTGTAACTACTACATATCTAACATCTTTTACTTAAAATACACTAGAATCATTGATGGATCTAGTATTATCTTCTGGTGGATGGAAGATTAATATTGGGGATTTTGATTTTAAAAACAATATAATTCCCATGATAGTTTATGCTTCCCAGGATACTCAGGTCTCAGAGAAATGAAGTCACCCAAGGTCACTGGGCATGTGAGTCCTTCTGACCCCAAGTTCAGCAGTCCACATGCTCTTTCTCTTATACTGTCACCTTTTAATGGTGTTACAGTAGGTTACATTTGCTATATCCAGTCAGCTAGTGTTCACCTAACCTGCTGAGTCTGGTATCAAGGACTAAGTTTCTAAAGATCCTACATTTTCTCTAACGCTAAATTCATAATCTAGGGTGCAACGCAAAATATTCCAAAGGTCCTTAAAAGTACATTTGCTGGTATTTAAATCTGAACAATTTCTAGGGTATACTTTCCAGTACTTTCCTACATGCTTATAAACCAGTCCTTGTAATTTTAGACTTTTTACCTCTTTTGTAGGTAGATGGCATTTTTAAGAGTTTCATGGAAGTCATAACCTTCTACCCAAAGAAAATGCACAGAATGTCCCATATTTAAAAATATAAATAAAAGTCAGAGAATCCAGGTTAATAATTTCTGTCCTAATGTTCTTGATCTGTTCTGATTATCTTTCAAATGTTGGCTCGGTGTTTTAAATACACAAACAAGTTCGTGTATTCCTTTTCCCAACTTGGATGGTAAACTGTACACTTAGCCTTGATCTTTTTTTTTTTTTTAATTTTATTGTTGTTGTATTACATCCATCCCCTTTTTGTTCTCCTCTGCCCCCCTCCCCACCCACCCACTCTCCTACCAAAGTCAATCCCACCTGTTGTCCATGTCCATGGAGCCTTGATCTTTTAAGGGAGTAGCTGAGTGAATGAAAATGAGTAGGCAATCATACCTGTGGAGCAAGACATGGCACTAGAGTTTTCATTCTCCTACAGTGCTTAGTTTTTCCTAACCAATATCAAGGACTAGAGGCCATGGTTAAAATGAGCTCACACTGTCCTTCTGACCATCTGCCAGGAAGAACTTTAAATGATGTTCGAATGTAAGTGCTTTTATTCCTGGGGACGAGGCCCGTGCTCTCTGGTCCTACAGTCTCCACTGTTCCCTATTATCCTCCTCCTGACTGCTTAAAGCTGCCATTTCCGGGTGGGCCCCAATGGGCTTTTATGTTTCTGTTCCCCAGACAGAACTGCTTTTGTACACTAGAAAAACTTTCAACGAGGTTGGGGTTAATGTTCTTACTAATGTTCTTTGACGAACAGGACCAATTGTGGTACCGGCACAAAGATAGACAAATAGAATAATGGAAGAAAGTGTAGTTCAGAAATGGATCCTCATATGTGTGGTCACCTGACCTATGACAAAGGTGGAAAGAAATGGGCTTTGCAGTAAGTGGTGCCGAGACATGTAGTTGGCTGTCCTCCAGCTCCCAGTTTCCCCTGTAGAGTAAAAAGAACGGACTTGATTTTTCTCGTGAGTTGCTGAATATTTTTAAAAATGCTGTGAATAATTTGCTCCTGTTTAACTTTTTAAAACATGGAATGAGACTGTGATTAGGTGAAATGAATAGAATACCTTTCCTTGCCTCATCAGTTGTTCTCTCTACAGATGTTTTCTCTGCCCCCAAAACCATTAGACATCTTACAAGGTTGGAACCGGTAGCTGACACATTCCCCAGGTTGTATAGACAAAGATGGTCTGTTGGTGACTCTCTGAAAGTAGTCAGGGGAGCCTGAAAGTGGAGGATGTATCTAAATTGGTCAGTTTCAAACAAAGGGACTGGGATGAAAAGAGTTCAGTCATCTTAACCCTTGGAGGAGGGGTGACTGTAAAAGATGATCATATTTCAAATGCTTATCTGGAGGTACCAAAGATAACAATACCAGTGAAAGAACCGGAATTTCCAGTTTATTTTCTTAGCACAATAGGAACATCCATTATTATTCCCACACCTGAAATCTTTACTCTTGTCTTTCAACATATGGTTCTCTAGTAAGCAATCCTTTTCTGCAGAACAGAATGAGAATCTTCTCACCTTATGCTTCATCCTGTCCATGGTTAAATGCATGTAAATAATGAAAAAATGTGAATGGGACCTATTTGAAACAGCTCTTTTTTCACAGGAGGATTGATTTGAAGAAGTATTTAAATCATTGATTTACTATCTGGAGGAGAACCTTTAGTGACGGCAGGAAAATATGTTTCACAGGCACACCTGCTGCGCTGAAACCCACCATTCATGGCCACCTAATGCAAGGCTGATTATCTTGCTGATATCCTGTCTTTGTTTCAGGCTGTGGACAGGAAGGTTTGCAGTAGCAATCCCTGCCAAAATGGTGGAACCTGCCTCAATCTTCATGATTCCTTTTTTTGTATCTGTCCTTCACAGTGGAAGGTGAGTCATTTGGTCTGGTTAAAAATGGTGAGTCAGCATCTGTGGTTTCCTTGGAGTCATTCAGACATACTTAATTTTCCATCCAAAGTTTCTAGGATTCTGTGGTCATCTGAATCAGAATGAATTATACCGTGTATGTCAAAATCCAAACAATGGGAAGCTAGAATATATAACCCACTAAATGCTAAGCCACCTTAAGGCAGGGTTTACCTGAATGGATAACTAAATGGAGAGCATGATACTTTGGCTAAAATTAATGTACATTGTTTGGCATCACATGTGCTTAACCAGTCTGACATTGCCATGTCAATTTTCTTGCTTTTTTCTATTAATGGTGAAAATGTTCCTGAAATAAAATGTTAAAGTATAATTATTAAGTGCCATAGTGAAATGAGAATTAGTTTGTGTAGGATTCTTCTTGTGTGACTGATGCATTTTTAAAAGAGTTCTTTGGCTCTGTGAGGTGAAATCTGAGTTCCAGAGAAAGGATAACCAGAGATTAATGTCAGTATTATTATATTTGGCTTGACTGAGGACTTCTTTACTGTCTGTGTGCAGATCCTTAAGCATCTCATTTGAACATGCACCCCAGGTACCTCTGTCACCTGTGGCACTAACTTTGTTCCTTATATGCACACAGGGTCCTCTGTGCGCAGTTGATATTAACGAATGTGAGATTTACTCAGGAACACCCTTCAGCTGCCAGAACGGAGCCACGTGTATAAATACAGTAGGGAGTTACAGGTAACTTTTTACTTTTCTAAACAACAAGTTACTCCTGGGTCTGCAGATTGGTCATGGGGGCTCTGCTCCAATTCAGGTTTGGTCTGCATGTCTCCTTGGTGGGATGGGGCCTGAGGAATGTCATTCTGCTGGTGGAGGTCAGCAGACTGCAGAAGGTTGAGCAGAAACATGTAAAGCTTTGGGTAAAAATGATCATTTTTGCGTATTTAAAAAATATATTAGGGTATTCTTTTTTCATTATTTAGAGAATACTTTATTAGTTTCTATAATCAAACCCATGTAGAGTAAGACCTTACATATTTAATACAGTGTGTTACCCCTATACAAATGGAAAAAAATTATGTTGAACATTTCTAGACCAACATGGCTGTTAATTTCTGTACAATGCCAACCCAACATGGTACAACTGGGATAGTTTTCCCAAAGCTGAGAGCACAGATAAAATTTCCAAAATTCACCCGCCCCCAGCCAAGGACCTGGCTGGAGACCTGGCCTGCAACCTGGGCATGTGCCCTGGCTGGGAAATTGAACCAGCAACCCTTGGATTGGCAGGCCAGCGCCCTATCCACTGTGCCACCAGCCAGAGCAGGGTGTGCATGTGTGTTTTAAAATTTTATTTATTATTTTCAGAGAGAGGGAGAGGGAGAGAGGCAGAGAGAAAGAGAGACAGAGAGACATCAATATATGGTTGCTTTTCACCTGCCTTCAGCCACAGACCTGGCTGGATACCTGGCTTGCAACCTGGTTATATGCCCTGGCTGGGAATCGAACCAGCAACCTTTGGGTTCTCAGGCCGGTGCCTTATCCACTGTGCCACCAGCCAGGGGTAGGGTATGTTTTTGAAGAACTAAAACATCACACAGTTAAGAGCATCTGGGATTAACTAGAGCACTTGAGGTTAACCATCTGTATTAGCAGCAAAATTAGGCTCCATGGGGAACCATGTAGCTCTGATTTGAAGTACACAGGACTGTTCACTTAGACAAAGAAAAGTGATACATCCTCAGCTATCAGCCCACAAAGAAATCCTTTCTCTGGAGGCCATGAGGACCTGGAAGAAGGTCACTGTGGCCAGCACTGAGAGTAGGATGGTATCGTGCACGAGGCAGCTGAGTTGAAGGAGCAGCCACTGAAGAGTTTTAAGTGGAGAAGGGTGTGGATGAAAACGTGGTTCTAGGGAACGTAATCCCCCAGGGTGATCTGATCCTAAATTCCTAACTGTGCAGGTCATAGTGGGTAGTCAGGCAGGTCATTTTTTTAGTAAAAGGCTTATCTTTGCCTTAAGCAAGCCCTGTTCATTGTTTCTGTACATCTTGATTAACATACCTTTCACATGCCTCCTTTCAGATCCCCCCTTTTAAAGTCTGACCACCCTCAAAACAGTACATAACCTTAACTCCCCTGTAATCCAGTTCTTATCTTCTTTCTCCCACTTTCCTGTGATCTTTTTTACATTCTCGGCTTAGTCTCAAATGCATAATGCATTTAAAAAATGGCAAACCGTTATCTTGATGAGCATTTTTCTCAGTATGTTGAGACTTGCTTGCAGGCATATCCTGGTCTGACTCAAATAAATTGTTGTAAACAATTTCCCACAGGTTGCACGTTTTTAGGTCAGTAAGGGCTACCGCACTGTAGCAGTGAACCACTGCTGGACCCATGCAACTGATTTAGTGAGAATATCTAAATTCGGGTGCTACCTAAAATGTGGAACCTAACTAGATCAGAGCTTGAACTGAGTTTGTTTTCAACTAGTTAACTCTCACTGCTTTTCTCCTGTTAGTTACAAGGCCCCTGACCGCAATCATCATGCAGCTCCAGTCTTCTCTTCTTATTGACCCCTCAAACGGCTTGTCCACTGCTCTCTTGGCAGTCTCAGGCCCTGCCCTCTCCAGGAGACGTCCTCTGTGTTCCCAAAAAACGCTAGTAGTACTGGCTGACACATTATCTTTTTAAATAATCAAGTCCAAACATTTATGGCACATCAATGTCAAACTTCTGTACGGTTTCTTAAAGTCACTTTCTAAAAAAATCTCTCAACATTATCTTTCTCCGTATATTGGTTGGTCTCTTGTTCTCTGTGATTATTAAAAGATATAGAAATTGATTTTGTCATGGCATGATCTGCCTTTCAGTACTCCGGGGTGTAATCCCACTGGAGCAAAGAGTATTTGCTCTCTTCCTAGTATCTCTGCTCTCATGTCCTTCATTTCCCTCCCTCATAACAATGTTCATTCTGTTCTTTTCAGCAAAAGTAGTATAGTAATTTTGTTTTTATTTCTTGGTTATCTGTAAACACACTATTTTTTTTTCCCAAAAAGCAGTCACAACCCTTCTCTTTTTCACTTGAGTCTTTTGTTCTTTTGATTTGATCCGATCTTAAAATGTTTTTTGCTCCTTCTTAGTTTTAAGCTTAATTTATTCAGACTTGATAGGTATATCTATGAGTTAATCATTGTACAAAACTAAAATTAACCATCTTTAACTTAAATTAAGTATTGTTATTAAAGGGCTTTTACCTGTCAAGATTTTGTTTCTCATTTAAATGACAGACCCCTCACCCCGCCCTGGCTTTTATAAACATTAAAGCTTGGACAAGATCCAGAATGTGGGTCTAAATCTTTCATTCTCTTGAAAGCATTATCTCCTGATTTATGTTTATGGGCATTTATCAAGGGAAAAGTGCTGCTTGCAGACATTAGTGGCAAATGTCCCAACTCCTCGCATTAATATTTCATTGCCTTCTTGATATCTAGGAATGTCCTGGATATGAGATCTCATTCTGGTCTTCCTTTATCATCACTGTCTTCTGGCGTCTTCTGGCCAACAGAATATAAAAGATGTGCAAGTGGGATGAGACCCGTACAACAAGGCAAAATTGTTTTCTTCCCTAACACATGAATTCCACACCTCCCCTCCCCGTTGCCCCTGCGAAAAAGAAAAGAAAATCTTGAACACAACTGTTTGCTGCATGCCAGGGTTGAGAATTCATTGTCAGATACAAAGGGGAGTGAGAGGATGTTAGAAATGTTTCTCTGTTGAGGGCTGACTAAACAATAAATGGCATAGTCAGCTATTTTTAAAAAGATTTTATTTATTATTTCCAGGGAGAAAGGAAGGGAGGAAGGCAGAGAGGGAGAGAAACATCAATGTATGGTTGCCTTTCACCTGCCTCCAGCCACACACCTGGCTGGAGACCCGGCTTGCAACCTGGTTATGTGCCCTGACTGGGGAAAGATTCAACCTTTAAGAGCAATGCTGAACTCTCTCGCACCCACCTCTAAGATACCCAAGGACTCTTTGTGCTGACTCTGGACATGGCTCTGCTTTCTAATCTCCACTCGTTATAGGTTCTTCTTGATATGGGAATAGTTTAGGAAGCCTCATGAAGTCCACTTGATTTTCTACAAGGTAAACACCCTAATTCAAGCACATACTAGAGACTTTTGAGGGAATAAAAATACAAAGAACAATGGGCATGAGAAATTCTTGCTCTGTGTCTGTGTAAGGAAACAGCAATCACTTAGATGCTTCCTTGAGTTTTATTCATTCTGTGAGGTTAAATCCTTGTTAATCAGCAGCCTCTCTGAGGCTAGTAACCCCTTCCAGAAGCTTCAGGCATTTGCTAAAATGCAACTGGAGAAGCTATTGAATAATGTGGAGCTGCAGCAATGGGGTCACGGTGGGCAGAGTTTGCTCTGGGTTTGGGGCCTCCTTCAGTCCCTGGGAAGCCATTGACCTGGGGAGACAAAGAAGTCTCTATTTAAGGGGATTATAATTCTTACTTTGAAAGATAAAACACTATGCAAATGCTAATTAATTGAAAGCCCTAGTTCACAGGCCCATTTCAGGGTAAAATTATTTTTCAGAGTATGAAAGTGGAGCAAGGAATACCATTGTCTGTTTCTACCTAGGAGGCCTGGTGACTGCTGGTCTTACCCTCCACCCCTCCGACAGCTAACAGATAGTTTAGCCACTTCACCAGCTGTTACTGTCTCTTTATTCTTAAGAATGGATTCTTATTGTTCCCTGTTTCCTTTGGATCAGGACATCCCTTGGAGCCCAAATTTGCCAGACACAGCTGGTATATATTATATACACTTCAGGCTCAAATTGAGAAGGCTTTCTAGAAAAAAAAAAAAAAAAAAAGTTGAGTTTGTTGTTGTTTTTATTTCCTTCCAGGACCACAGTGATGACTAACCAGATGTTTTGTTTTATTTATCTCCATTCTTATCACTGGTGGATTTTAAAACATGGAGACCTTAAACCATGAAGATTGATTAGTTTTAGTTCAGGTGGTAGTTAGGTATTAAACTTATTACCTGTTTCAGTTAGTCAGTTATATTAATATTAAACCATGGACTCTAAAGCAAGTTAAACTATGACTATGGAAGTAGATTTGGCTTCTTTCTATTGCCAAGTGTGCTTGCTGTGTTTTCGAAGACTGAAAAGCCTAGTTTTGTTCTATGAGAACCAAATCAGCAATAGAAGGTCATTGCAAAAGTGACTTCTATTTCTCTTTTTCTTTAAAAGCCATATCCAGATACTTTGAGAATACATTTTACATACAAACGCTGTTATGTGAAAAAGATATAAAATGGGAAATTCTAACTAACTTGATCTTATCTTTGAGAATCATAGCAAGGAAGTTGACAGTGTGGGTTCCTCCTCCCAACCTCTTTCTTCTTAGCAAATTATATAAACTTAAATGAAAGACGTGTACTTTGTAGCTGTTTAGAGAGTATAGGATTAAAATGAATTTAAATCTACTTGGTAATAGGAAGGAAGAAGGAAGAGATAGATGAACTGAGAGGATTTAACTGCAAGTCCATGAACCAGAATCTCATCTCAAATATTAAGTCATTCTCTAATACACTCGGGGATAAGATAAACACAATTTCCTGAATACAATTTCTTACAGAAAATGCCTTTAGATCCCAAGAGGAGAATAGTGTGTATAGATTGGCATTGTCTGAGATGAACAGTTAATGGGCATGGTCAGGATTTAAACGTAGGCAGTCATGTCCCAAGAGGTCCAGAATACTCAGATCTCTCATACATGATAAACTGAGAAAGCTAGGAATAGTTTGTACTAAAGTTTTTTGTTTTTTATTTTTTTAATTTTTGGTAGGTGGAGGTGGTAATAAACTAAATGTTCAGCAAGGGAGCCACGTCGATTAAATACTTAAATATATATATGAAATTGTCAGATGTTCTGTAATCTCTAAGACTAATTAAATTTTCTGAAAGAGTAGTTTTTCTAAGGATGGGAGACAGCAGAGGAAAGGGAAGAGTGTGAGGGCAAGTATGGAAAGAGAGAAGAATGACAGATAACTTTTGGTGGGGAATGAATACTTGAATTTCTTTTTAAGTTTAATCATCTATTGCTATTAATCTATGACTTAATCTTAATGAGAAAGGTAACCTTAAAATGCTCAAAAATGTGATTAATTATTAGAACAGGTTTTAAACAATTACATATTGGTGTTGAAAAGTGCGTGGGACATATGTGTAGCAAAAACGTATTCATTTATCTGAAACTCAAATTTAACTGGGCATCCTATAACTTATCTGCTAGGTCTGGCAATGCTTCATGTGAGTGCTTGAATGGTACTTACCCTGTTCTTACTCTCCATCTCTGGCTACATTCATCGATATCTTCTTCCATAAAACCCACCCAAAGGTGACACCCCAGCAACTGTTTCTGGGATTCTCCATGGATACACCGAGTTCTGTGCCCAGGGTGTGACTCTTGATGCTTCTCTAGCAGCCAACCTCTCATCTCCTACACTGTCAATCACACATTTGTTTCATCCATGGACAGCAGCTGAACTCCTTGTGCCTCTATTTGTGTTGTTAAAAGAACTTCTGTCCTGGCTGGTAGCACGGTGGATAAGGTGCCGGCCTGCGAACCCAAAGGTTGCTGGTTCGATTCCCCGGTCAGGACACATAACCAGGTTGCAAGCCAGGTTTCCAGCCTGCTCTGTGGCTGGAGGCGGGTAAAAAGCAACCATACATTGATGTCTCTCTCCCTTTCTGCCTCTCTCCCTTTCCCTCTCTCTGGAAATAATAAAATAAAATAAAAAATGGAAAAAGTTAAAAAAAAAAAAAAAAGAACTTCTTTACCTTATAGAGAGGCCCCTTTTCCAGAACTCTCAGAAATGAGTTCATGATTCATGATCATGAGGTTCTTCGCATTCCTCGTCTCTGACCCCTTAGCCCCAATAGTCAGTGTCCTCCATGAGCTCAGTGCCATTTGAGTTTGGCAGACAATGACCTCTGGGCCTGGCTCTCCACTCCCTCCGCTCTGCTCAGATATGTGTAAGTAAGACTAGGACCACTGACTGTACCTCTCCCAGGTGCCATTCTCATACATTCCACATTCTCTTTGAAGATGCAGTACAAAGCCAGCTCAACTATTTTGAGAATTATACAAAGCTTAAAGAAAATTTAAAACAACTTTGCCTATTTGGTTATTGTTGATCTGAAATCTTCTTGTAGCAAAGCAGCCACTCTTGTTTAGGTATTATGTAATAATTACATTTCATCAGTTAAAATATGACTATGGAAGAAATGTAACTACAACAACTACACCTCATAGATAATAGTGTTGCCCTTTGCAATATAACGATAATTATCATAAATGTGGATATTGCTTTGCTTGTCAGGTTATACAGTTCCAAAGAACATTCAGGAATGTGTAAAAAAAATGTATTTGTTCAGTCAAGATCACCTGTGCTTACCAGTAGGTTCAGTTGGACAAATGATGAATGGACTTGTTGACCTCTCCCTTGACCATCTTGAACAAACTCTTAGTTTATAGACATCTGATCTTTGAAAGGTTTGATGACATGATACCAGAAAAACCTACAGTGGCAGTTTTTGCTCAGATTGTAAGTTGTACCCATCTCACACTAGGTTTGAGAAGATAACACACTTACGGAATGCTCCACTTGAAGCAGAGTAATTTTCTTTAAAAGACTTCAGCCGGTATATCTGGTTTGCTGATTTCTGATTCCCTGTAAACATCATTGACCCGCATTGGAATGTTTTTTTGTTTTGTTTTGCTTTGTTTTTTATTGATGCTAAGAAAAAGGCACTCACTCTGACTCAAGCCCTGACATTGTGCTCTTGCATAACTAACAGCTGTCTCTGCTCACCTGAGACATACGGCCCCCAGTGCACATCCAAATACAATGACTGCGAAGAGGGCTCCAAGGCGCTCTGTGTCCACGGCATCTGTGAGGATCTAGTCCGCGTACGGCCTGGAGAGGTAGGCTCTTTCCAAACCGTGATTCCCTGGAGGGAGTGAGGGTCATTTGTTTGCCATCCTGAGTGACTGTGTATAAGCCAGTCCCTATGAGACAGTGGTGAGGAGGGGGATGAGAGGTGTCTGTAAATAAGCAGAAAACTGAACCCAGAAGTTAAGATTTCATGATATGAATTTACTAACATTTTCATGATTCCTTCATGAATCTCTGGCATGTAGGACTGTCTCATGGCATTGTAGGTTTTAGCGGTGACAAGATACGGAAACACAAAAGGCCACTCTTATCAGCAACATGCACTTTGAAGGGGTCTGGATTTTTTTTTCTGGCCCCTGTGACCGCTGCAGACTCTGTGAACCTACTTCCCTGAGTGCCCCGTGCTCTGGGCCTCACAGCCTTGACTCCTTACCCTCAAGGTCACCCAGTCCCTGTTGTTTGACCTTGCGTGAGACCTATGGGTTCTTATTTTTAGTTCTATTTTTTTCTACTTACGTGATGGAAAATGGTTCTCTTCCAATAATGGTGGATGGGAGGGGAAGGAGAAACTTGCAAAAAGGAAACAAACAGAATTGATTTTCCAAGGTCTGTGCCTACATGGGTGTTTTTCTCTCTAAAAACATAGCAGGCTGAGTTGATTGACTTTAATTATATTGACTTACAGTCCTCGATTATTGTTTCTCTTTCCCTGGCATCTTTGGGGCAAATGATAGGTTTCCCTGACTCTGAAATAAAGATGTTTCTCTTTTTGCGTAGTCGGGTCTAAATGCTTAATCATATGGGAGGAAAAAAGAAGCCGCTCAGTTGGCCTTATGGAAATGCACGTTAGAGGATAAACGCGTGGGGGCTTGGTGAGATTTTCAAAGGTTTTCTTGCTCATTTCCCTGATTGTCTTTATTCACATCTTGTCGCCCTGCCAGCCCAGGTACAGCTGCATCTGCGAAGCAGGTTGGACATCCCCGCAGAACAGCTCCGCCTGCACGCTGGACAGAGATGAGTGCAGCGTAAGGCCTGCGCCTTGCTCACCACACGTGCAGTGTTTCAACACTCCAGGCTCTTTCTACTGTGGGGCCTGTCCCTCAGGTACGTGGGCATGTCTACACCCAGCCAGAGGCATCATACTGGTTGTGCCTGCCACCCAGGCATGGTGCCAGAACCAATTTCCTTCCACTGCCAAAGAAGAAGACCGTTCTTAGGAGGTGTTCCAATCTAGTTCCGCATTCCTATTTCACTAACTCCCACTCCAGACCATCTTCCTACTTTAACAATTCAATAACAGAGATGGGAGGTTTTTCTCAGCCTCTGCTAGGATCGGACACTGGGGCAGGGTGAGCCATAGTTTGTGAGGTCAAACCTTTCATGTTGCCATCAACTGACTGGACCTGAGATCAAAAAATATGTGCTTTAGTTCCACTTTCCTGTTAGCCGGATATTAGTAAACTTGGGCAAATTATTTGCCTTTTAATGTCTCCACTAGAGTTCAGTAGTTCTCATCGGGGTATGTCATTAGAAGGTCCTGTGGCCTTGCTCCATTGTAGACATACAGGGACCAAGTCTCCAGGGGAGGTCAAATGCAGAGTCATTAAATACGTGGACTCTGGACTCAGAGACTGCCTAGGCTTGAGTCCAAGCTCATCCTGAAATACAAAGATCACTGTCATCCTTTTCATGCATATTTATAGTCCACCTACTCTGAGCAAAGCACTGTGCTGAGTGTACTGGTCACAGTTAACCAGAATCAGAGGGTTTGCAAGGCTTGTCTGCACTCCTTGGGTGTTCTTAAAAAGTGGAGCACACAGAGAATATAATAATAGCAACTCTTCTTTTATGGAAATGTCATTAAGGTGCTGAGCTAGACAATTTTTAATTCTTGCAACTACAACAAAAACAAGACTTGGTAGCAATTAGTATTATTCCCATTTTAAAATACAAGAACATGAGGCTTAAAGAAGGTAAATGACTTACCCAAGACCACATAGCTTATAAGGGGACAGCATTCACCTCCCGCCGGCCTGACTCCGAATCTGCGCTGTGCTGCTGCAGACGATGCTGTTCCGATTCACCAAGGACCCCACCCCGGTTGCTTTCTTCACTGACTTTCGGTTTAAAATGTTGGAAACATTCTTACAGTTTTGAGCATTTGAATTATGAGTAATAAACTCATAACAATTGAATAAAGCAGAAATGTTTAAAGTAATGTGATATTTCCCTTTTCACCTTCTGTCTCATTGTGGGACCACTGTTAATTTGTCCTCTTGCCTCTTCTGCCTTTCCCTTCACTCACACAAAAACACAGACACATACATGAGTTAAAAAAATTAATTTCCCTAAATTGGGATTAATAGCACACTGCATATTATCCTATTTGTATTTTCATTCATTATTTCTTTATGTGTGTGCATGTTATTAAAAATAGGTTGTAGAAGCCCTGGCTGGTGGCATAGTGAATAAGGTGCCGGCCTGCGAACCCAAAGGTTGCTGGTTCGATTCCCAGCCAGGGCACATAATCAGGTTGCAAGCCAGGTCTCCAGCCAGCTCTGTAGCTGGAGGCAGGTGAAAGGCAACCATACATTGATGTTTCTCTCCCTCTCTGCCTCTCTTCCTTCCCCTCTCTCTAAAAATAATAAATAAAATCTTTAAAAAAAAAAATAGGTTGTAGTATTCAATGCTATAGATGACTTATAATGTAATCAGCTACACCTCTATTGACCATTGAGAGTTCTTTTCCCTTTAAATGATGCTGCAATGGACATTTGCTTGCTTATATCTTTCTATATTGGCAGTTTTATCACTGGAAAGCAAGTTTTGAGAAGTGGAATTGGTAGTCAAAATGTATGTATTTGAAGAAATTCAATGAATACTGCTAGATCTCTTTCCAAATAGGTTTTATTAATTTAACTTCTGATTAACAGCATATTAGGGTACCCATTTGCCCACCTCTTTGCCAGAATTTAACTCTAAAAATTTTAAATGATTTTTGCCAATCTGATAAGTAGAGCATATCTCATTTTAATCTATAGTTCATTATAGTTTAGCCAGTTTTTAAAAATATGTTTTTAACTATTTGCTTTACTTCTTTGTTGACTCATCCATAAGAGATAACTTTTCAAATCTTCTTATTTCTCTAGGCTGGCATGGAAATGGATATGATTGCCAAGATATCAATGAATGTGAGATCAATAATGGTGGTTGTTCTGTGGTTCCACCAGTTCAATGTGTGAATACACCTGGATCTTACCACTGCCAGCCCTGTCCACCAGGTACTACACTAAATTTCCTAATTCCATTACAGGCAAACCATACCTTTGAAAACAGGATCTGCTCCTCTGTTTTAAATACGACTTTTGTTTAAGGAGAGAAACTGAATAGTTTGGGAAGTTTTACTTAACTTATGGATTCACAACACATTTGCATAGCTGTATTATACAAAAGAAATGAAAAAAAAATTGAATATTCAAGGAAAACAACAAACATTTAAAAGCTGTGAATAACCTACCAAGATAATGCAGAATTTGAAAAATTTTCTCTGGGAATCGCAGAACTACGACTCCATTGCTCCCACAAATAATTTATTAATGTAATGTATACATGAGGTTCTTTACATAAAAAATGTACTAAAAAACAGGCATCATGGTAAGCATGCAATACATGCTAGTTTTCCATCTCCTTTGGAAATAAGTTATTACTGCTATTCTCTAATCTAAATTGAGTGACTGTCCAGGAAGTTCAAAGAGTTCTAAGGGATTAACTGAAATGCTATGTTTCATTAACACCACAGTACTTTGGACTTTTACTGTAATTTCACTCTCAGATCATCAAGTCACTGCAATTAAAAAATCTCAGCTTTTCAGTGTTAGCATTTTCTAAGTCAACAGGTAGTTTCATACCTCCTTTCATTTTTATGTTTTATTTTGTAATTAGAAACAACCAACAGCATTGTTTCTAAAATCAGATTCCTAATTCTTGTCCTTTTCCTTAATTATAGAATTTTGTTTATGACACTTTAAATTTACATTTTCTGTTTAATGATAGAGGATCTCTGGTGGGTGTGGTTCATGATATTTGATGCTCGGATTGGGATTTTTCTTCTTGAATATTCTTAACATTGTTGGCCCCATCCTGCTCTTGCTGTGATCAGGGTACCAGGGCGATGGAAGAGTGTGCACTCTCCTAGACCTCTGCTCCGTCAACAACGGAGGCTGCCACCCACATGCGTCATGCTCCTCAGTTCCAGGTAATGGCTTCTCTCTCCCTCTGCGTTGGGATATTTTAATATGACCTTATAAAACAAATCAACTTCTTAAAACCAAATTCCTCCATCCTCAAAATTCTTATTTTGATCTTCAAACCAAAAACTAATCCATGTTCTAAAACTATACATTGGGATTTTTAAAAAACACAATAGACTGTGCTCACTTATGACCTATTCTAATTTAGCAGTTATTTTCCAAGATAATTAAGTCAGCCAATTCATTCATAATTGTATTTCAGCAAGCAGGAAGGAGAAAAGGAGGAAGGTGGACATGTCCACTTCCTTTAAGGGTACTTTTATTTCTATGCCATTGGCCAGGACTGAGCCTGGTGGCTAACTCTGGCTACACCAGAAAATAGGATATGTAGTCTTTATTTCAGGTGCCCATACCCCTAGTTAAATGAAAGAATAAGAAAGGGAAAAATGGAGTTAGGTAACCAACAGTGTCTGCAATGCTGTGTAAAAGAACCTTCAACTCCTATAATGTATATCACTAAATGTTCAGAAATGTATCAATTTATATACTCACCAACAGTGTATGAAAACATACATTTACACCACCCTTAGTAATAATGAATATTATTGTTATTTTTTATTTTAGCCAATTTTACAGGCAAAATTTTGACTAAATTAAAATGAAGTTTTTGATTATTGGCCATTTTCTTCTATGTGTTTATGTTTTCTGCTCATCTGCTTTCTTACTAATTTATAAAATTTCATTATGTACTGAGGACATTATTTCATTATCTGTTTTATATTTCACATGTATTTTTTCCCAGCATGTTGTTTTTATTTTTTCATTTTGTGGTAGTACTTTCTGTTTAGAAGTTTAAAATTTTATGCAGTCATAAAGGTAACTATTTTCTCCCTCTTAAAATTTGGCATTCCCTATCAAACAAACCCTTTAAAAATATTCTAGTATTAATAGGTGTCCTTTTATATTTTTATTTATCTTGTTTTTATTTATTGTAAACATTAAGTTCTTTGATCTTTTTAGGATTTATTTTCATCAATAATATCAAATAGAGATCTAGCTGGCTATTTTTGTCCAAATGGATGGCTGAGCCCAATTCCATTTTTTGAATAATGTATCGTATATTTTGCTATTTCAAAATACCACTCTTAATTTTACTAAATATATATATATATATTTATATATATATATATAAACACACACATACTTATGCTTATTTAAGTGTTTATTAAATGATTAATAGCATACTAAAATAGTTAAGAGCATGGATTCTAGAAAGACTACTGGAGTTTTGACTTTTCCCCTTGGCTCTATCCATATTTTAGCTTTGTCTTCCTCTGTAAGTAGGGATAATAATAGTACCTACTTTAGAGGATTAAGTTAGCTAATATATGTACATTGTCTGCAACAGAATGTGACCATCATACTAATCCTCTTTTCTGCTGTCAACCCCTCCATGAAGTGAAACTCCCCTGTCCTTGAGTGTACCTCACATTTGTGCATGGCATATGGATCAGTGTCAGTTAGTTTATAAAGTGTTGAAGAAATGTTATACCTTTCTTATTTTTAAAATAAATTTAAAAAAATAAAGATTCTAGTATATCCTCATTATACCTTATACCTTTTCTTGCCTGCCCCAAGAGACTTTGATAGTTCTTGTCTAGATAAGAGAACCTGAGTTTTATTACTGTGTTGGAATCAAGAAGACCTGTACTTACACTTTCATTTTTATTTCTGAACAGGTTCCTTACCTCTCTGTACTTGTCCCCTGGGGTATACTGGAAATGGTTTCGGCCCAAATGGATGTGTGCAACTCAGTAATATTTGCCTGAGTCATCCCTGTTTAAATGGACAATGCATTGTGAGTCCTTTATATGATATGTCCTTATTTTTTCTGAGAAGATAGAATACTTGAGAATAATTTTAGTTTCACATCTATGCAAAATATTTTCTATGACTTACTAATTTTAAGGTAATGATTAAGCTCAAGATAAGGAACTGTCAATAACTTTGAGATGAAAGGTAGGTAGTAACTTTAGTTCCTAAGAAAAACCATTAAGTTAATTTTTTTTCTCTCAGTGATTTACAAAGTAATAAAACAAAGCCTACAGTGTGTTCCAAATGGATTCAACTTAATTTCAATACTTAGCGATCACCATTCAAGTGAATTAATACAAGTTAGGTTACTGAAAGCTGCTTGTGGGGATTGGGATTTATCATCTATCCATTTGTTTTATGGCATTTTGTTTTTTCTTTCCTTAGGAAACAGTCTCTGGTTATCATTGTAAGTGTGAACCTGGTTGGGCTGGTGTCAATTGCACAGAAAATATCAATGAGTGTCTGAGCAACCCCTGTTTGAATGGGGGAACATGTGTAGACCGTATTAATGCTTTCAGTTGTGAATGTACACATTACTGGACTGGAGTTCTCTGTCAGAGTCCCCAGCAAGGTATGCCCAGCATTTCTTAGACCACCAATGCTCACAGCTTAAAATTATCATCATTTAATGAACCATACTGCAGATTTCTTTACTGAACCTACTTTCTTGTCTAGTTGCTCAAATGCTTAGAGCTGTTTCCTTGCAGAAATTGTGTAAAATTCATGAGATAAATGTAAATCACAATTTAAGCCAAGAAAAGCTTTGCTGTTTTTGTTATGTCCATTCTGAAAACAAAATGTGCTATGGTATTGTAGTTTTCCAAGGTTGAGTTTTCTGTGGAGCAGCCATTTATTTTCCTTACAGTATTTCAGTTAATCATGGTGCTTTTCTATTTTGGAATACACTGGGTTCCCCTTTGCCCATTAAATAAAGATTGGAACTATGTTTCAGTTATCCTCCATAAGCAGGCCTCATCTATCCCTCTTACCTTATTTTTCATTAGTTCTTTTAAAAAAATAGTTTCTTTTAACCCAGACATCTTTCCTTACTACCTGATCCCATGTGCTGCCATGAACATTTCTGCCTTGTATCTTTAGTCCAGATATTTCTCCCCCCAAGCCTTTCAAATGTATCTATCCCTCAAGAGTATGTCACATTCACCTTTACCATAAAACCTTTTATAGCTTCTCCACCCCTCATTTGTTACTCCTGATTCTGAGTCAGCACATTTAGAGACTTCACTATGTGTTAAGGACTGTGATAGACCCTGTGGAGAAATAATAAAGCATAAAGTACTGTCTCCACATATTATCTGCTTATCTTCCAGTTTAGGAGACAAGACTAATACAAAATGGCAGAAAAGAGACAAGAACTAAAGATAAGAACTAAATTGTGTGTGGTCAAGTATCACGCAGGTAGAGAGAATGGGAAGCAGAGAGAACACAAAGAGGCCAGAAGTTCATGGTGGAGATGAGGAGACATGAAGGGGACTTTGAACAAGAAGAAGGATTTGTGTGGATGTCCAAGGAAAAAGGGGACAGGGGAGAAGAAAGAATAGCAAGGCTTTGTCTCTAATGTTGATTACTCAGACTTTCCTAGATATTTCATCAGCAGGGTTAGAGCTGCCTAGTCTCGTCCTCTACGGAGTCTCTGAAAATCGTGGTTCATCTTTTCCTTTGCAGTTTGTGGAGGGTCCCTCTCAGGGGTGAATGGAAGCTTCAGCTACAAGAGCCCTGATGTTGGTTATGTTCATGATGTTAACTGCTTCTGGGTAGTCCGAACTGAAGAGAGAAAGGTAAACATAGTGTTTCCTGTCCACTGTAGGTTTCATTTTTATATATGTATCTGTAATATGCATATATACTACATAAAATAAATATAGTGATAATTCATCCTTCATATATTGAGGATTTACTAAAGGTCAGGCTTTGGGTTAGGCAATTTAAGTACCTGTATCTAATCTTACAGTAACTCTTTGAAGTAAGGGATAGTATCCCTGTTTTATAGATGAAAATGAAAACTAAGAGAAGTTAACTCCTTTTTTAAAAACACTCCTTAGCTGTTTGGTAATTGGACTTGCTGGATTTCAGCCATTTGTTTCCAGAGTTCATGCTTTGTCCAGTATGGATGATTCTCAACATGGGTGGGCTAATTGCAAGGCATGTTCTTAAGAAGACAGCAGTGTTGGGAGATGATCACCCAATCATGTTGATGATTAAGCAAAAATGGGACCTGCTAAGTAAGAGGATTTCCTTATCAGTGTCTTCTCTGGGCCACTGCATATGCCAATGTCCTATGCCAGTTTTTCCACAGATTATATCATTGCATTTTTAACTCTAATAACCCTTAAAGATAGGAATTATCTATACATCCTTATTGTCCAGGTAAAGAGATGGAGTCCAGAGCAGCTGAGAAGCTCAACCCCAGCAGGTGGTTTGTGAGCCGCGCTGTCACTTGAGCTCAGGCTGTTTAGTGGCAGAGATTCTGAGCCTGAGCCACTGTGGAAATAATCTTCAAACTAAAACCCAGACCCTAGGTTTTTGGTGATTTTATCACCGATATTTATTAGTCAGCATTCCCAAATACTTATTTTCAGCCAGCTTTTAGGCTCATTGAAATGAAGCTGTACTTCTGAATGGGTAGGATTTTCTCCTGAAATCTTGTTAACAGTTTTCAGCAGTATTACATAGGTCATTGTACAAGGTCAGGAAACTTTTTGTTTTTTTCTCTTCTGTTGAGGAGGGAGGACTCTTTGGGGCCTGGTAACCCACAATAGCATAAACTCCAAAATCAGTTTTCTAGTGAGTATGTTATGTGAGTTTCCTTCCTTCTATTTAGTTTTCGTGAATTCTATTTCCTGACATTGAAAACAATTTTCCTTCAAAAAGATTTGTGAAAAATGTTATTTTAATACAATTTTAAGAAAACTTAGCTGGTTTTCTTGATTTTTCTGATTCTATGTCATTTTGTCCGCAACACAATTTACATATAATAGTGGAAATTATGTAGAAATCAGTACAGTGTAATTCATGAACACTTATTTTCATTGAAAATGTTTCAAGGGCAAACATGACATCATGCTGTATAACAGATATTAAAAAATACCCTAGCACGAATTTTAAAAATATTCTGATATGAGTTTTCACTAGTTGAGTGCTGTTGTGGTTTTAGATCATAATGAAAATTAAACCCAACAGCCTTCTTTTGGTTGTTTGGCTATAGTAAATGAAGTTGTCAGTGCAAAATCTTTGATATGTAATTAACTATTTTAGTATATTTTTCTGTGTATTCTAACATTTTAACTTGGAGACACACTTTCATGTTTATTCTCTCCTACTTGTATGCTCATAACTCTTCATATTACCTTTACGCATTCTCTGCTCTCATTACTCATATTTTATGTTATGCAACCACTGAAGATTTCACACATGGCTACCCCAAGCCTACTCAGTCTGTAGTTGAGGTTATCAACCTGGATTGGGCATTAGCATCTGGTTGAAAAATTCAGAGACCCCCTAAGAATTCAGTATCTCTGGAGTCAGTGATGGACATCTAGTGTGAGCTACATGTTACTCAAGTGATCAAGGTGTAAATTCTTGTGAATGGCAAAATTAGTTAAATCTAATTCAAGGAAGAGTTTTTCAAATTTCCAATGTATTTCACTGATTTGGAAGCATTTGTTTAATGGACTCAACAGCTTAAAGAAATCTAGGTAAATCTATTTCATTAACCCATTGGAATTTAAAGTTTTGGTTATGCTAGATGAACCAATTTTAGAATCTGCTATACAACCTAGTGCCTATAGTTAATAATATGGTATTTTGTACCTCAAAATTTGTTAAGAGGATAGATTATGTTCTTAGTTTAAAAAATTGAGAGAGAGCAGGAAACCGGGAGTGTTGGCTATATCTATCACATTGATTGCTGTGATGGTTTCACAAGTGTTTGCATATGTTTAAACTCATGAAATCTTACTCATTAAAAATGGGCAATTCTTTGTTGTATCAATTATACCTCAATATAGCTGTGAAATACAGTTAATTAACATTAAGATTTTGGCATAATTGGTTACATATCTGAGGAAAATAGATGGAATTTTACCTCACAACAAACATTTTTTTAATATATGTTGATATTATTTGAAAATAAGTTTAAGCAATTTTTAACATTAGTCATTTAACCAGTAGAAGTCCCATATGTATTTGTGGATATTTAGGAAATTTTAGATAATATCTTTTAAAAGTGACTCACTATAAATGCTTCCTAATTAGTGGGATACATACTTTAGAATTAATACCAAAATGAAAAATAATATCTCATGACCTTTATATTTTTAGGTGCTGCGTATCACTTTCACTTTTTTCCAATTAGAATCTGTGAGCAATTGTCCACACGAGTTTCTTCAGATTTATGATGGAGATTCCTCTGCAGCATTTCAACTTGGACGATTCTGTGGCTCCAGCCTCCCTCATGAACTCCTCAGTAGTGACAATGCTCTTTATTTTCACTTCTATTCTGAACATTTAAGAAATGAGAGAGGGTTTACAATAAGATGGGAAACACAGCAACCAGGTAGGTAAATATGGAGAAAAATGAAGCAAAGTATTGAGGTTATTAAATTTTTGATCAATATTTAATTTTTGGATTCAAACATTAGATGTTTGAAGATCCAGGTTGTATAATATTTTTATCATTATTTTTGTATCAAGTATACCTAAAATGAATATGTACTTGATTTTGTGTTCAGAAGTAATAAAAGGTGGGTTAAATGGAAAAGATTAAAAATAATGAGTATTAATAGGTCACTTATGAAATTACTGAATAGTGTTTTTATAAACTCAACTAGTTAATTAGTCCAAGGATGTTATAGAGAACACCGATCACTCCTGCACTTAGTATTTTTTATTTTAATGACTACCTGGTAATTTATTTTTTGTTGTATTTTTAATTTTTGTTGTGTATTTAAAATACTTTTTTATATTTACTATGAGATTTTTAAGCATATGAAAAATAGAAAAAGCAGTATACCCAAACTCTAATTCACTTTAAATAAATCTATGGAACTAGTTCTCAATATTCCTCCCCTATTTTTTTTCTTTTTTCTGTTGGTCTATCTTTCTATCCTTGTGCCACATTGGCTTAATTATTGAAGTTTGAAGTCTAGTTGTATAAACCCTGTAACTTAGTAATTTTAAAGTATGCTTTTCTTTACATTTCTACATAAATATTAGACTTAACTCGTTAATTTCCCCCAACAATCTGCTGGGATTTTGTTGGCCTTGCATTGAGTTTATAGTCAGCTTAGAAAAAAATGACTTCTTAAAAATTTTGAGCCTATCAATCCATGAACTTGGACTATTTCTTTATTAATTTAGTTCTCTTTTAATTTATCTTAGCAATAATTTATAATTTCATTGTTTAATTATTCCACATATTTGTTACATTTTTTCTAGATATTTGATATTTTATGTTAAATGACATTATTTTTATAAGGTTTAATTTTTCCATTTGTTGTTAGTATATTTGTATAGTCCCTATTATAAATAAGGTTGAACATTTTTTCTTACTTGAAAGGCCATTTGAATTTTTCAGTGAGCTCTGTTTATATATCTATTTTTAAAGTATATTTTATTGATTATGCTTTGCTCCCCTTCACTCAGCACTTCCCCTCCCTCCAGCAATTCCACCCTACTGAGTTCATGTCCATGGATCATGCATAGAAGTTCTTTGGCTTTACTTTTTCCTGTATTATTTTTAATTTTTTTAAGTTATTTTTTTTTAAAGATTTTATTTATTATTTTTAGAGAGAGGGGAATGGAGAGAGGCAGAGAGGGAGAGAAACATCAATGTATGGTTGTCTTTCACCTGCCTCCAGCTACGGACCTGGCTGGAGACCTGGCTTACAACCTGGTTATGTGCCCTGGCTGGGAATCAAACCAGGGACCTTTGAGTTCGCAGGCCGGCACCTTATCAGCTGTGCCACCATCCAGAGCCCTGTATTATTCTTAACATCCCCCTGTCTATTCTGCATCCACCAACTATGCTTCTCAATCCCTGCACCATTTGCCCCTTCTCTTCCTTTTCCCTCACAGCTGATAACCTTTCAAATGATCTCCATACTTTGAATCTGTTTCTGTTCTGGTTATTTGCTTAGTTTGTTTTTGTTTTTATTTTTCAGATTCTGTTGTTGATAGTTGTGAGTTTGTCATTTTAATGTTCATAGTTTTGATCTTTTTCTTAAATAAGTCCCTTTAACATTTCATATAATAATGGCTTGATGATGATATACTCCTTTAGCTTTACCTTGTCTGGGAAACACTTTATATGTCCTTCCATTCTAAATGGTAGCTTTGCTGGACAGAGTAAACCTGATCATAGGTTCTTGCTTTTCATCACTTTGGACACTTCTTGCCAGTCCTTTCTTGCCTGCAAAGTTCCTTTTGAGAAATCATCTGATAGTCTTATAGGTACCCCTTTGTATGTAACTCTCTTCTCTTGCTGCTTTTAAGGTTCTTTCTTTATCTTTAACCTTTGGCATTTTAATTATGATGTGTCTTGGTATGCCTCTTTGGGTCTAGCTTATTTGGGACTCTCTGTGCTTCCTGGACTTGTATATCTATTTGCTTCACCAAATTAAAGACATTTTCTTTATTATTTTTTCACATAAGATTTTAATTTCTTACTCTTCCTCTTCTCCTTCTGGCACCCCTGTGATCAGATGTTGGTATGTTTAAAGTTGTCCCAGAGGTTCCTAAGTCCCTCCTCATTTTTTTTTTTTTTTTTTTTCAATTTTTTTTTCTTCCTTCTGTACTGGTTGACTAGTTATTTTTTGTTTCAATTTGTTGATTTGAATTCTGGTTTCCTTCTTTTCACCACTGATTTTGTGTAGGTTTTCACTCACTTCACTTAGCATAGCCTTCATTTCTTCCCTTATGTGTTTGTTGTGCTTAATCTTGTCTATCAAGTCTGTGAGCATTATTATCACCAGTGTTTTTGAACTTTGCATCTGTTAGGTTGGCTATCTCCCCATCACTCAGTTTTTCTACTGGAACCTTGATCTGCTCCCTTTTTTGGGCCATACTTCCTCTGTTTCCTCAACGTGATAGTCTCCTGTGTTTACCTCTGTGTCTTAGGTGGAGCTGTTGTAAATGTTATGTTGTAAGGAGTGGAGCCTTAGGCATTCATCGGTGCCAGGGGAGTCATTTCACCACATTGTGGTGCTGTGGGCAGGGGGAGGTCTGAGAGGGAACAGTGCTGCTTGCTTAGCACTTGCCCCTTTTCAGGCACTTCTCCCACCTCCCATAGCTGACTCTGCTGAGAGACCAGCAGTTTCTTCCTCCACCTCCAACCTCACTGGTTTTCACAGTCAGAAGTGCTGTGGCTCTATTTTCCTGGGCATTGGAACCATGAGCTTTGAGGTCTGGTCTGGGGTTGAGATCACTTCCCAGGTTTTCTTCCCTAGTTTTAAAACCTATGACTGTGCTTTTCTCAATAGCCACAGTCCCTGTGCCCCTGCAGATATAGCCGCTGTAGCCACTGCACGGTGTCCTCTAAACCCTGGCTCTGCCCCTCCTACCTGTCTGGCTGAGTATTTCTTCTTTATTTCTTTGTTTGTTGAACTTCCAAGTAGTTCAATTTTCTGGAGCTTTTTTTTTTTTTTCAGTTTTGAGGTAATTTTAAATTTCTTCTTAGCTGTGAAGGAGATGCAGCATGTGTACCTACATGCATCTTAGCTGGAGGACTACATCCCTATTTTTTGAAAACTCTTCATATATTAAAAGTTTAATTCTTTATATTATACATTGCATTTTTCCCTGAACAATTTACTTTGCTTATATATATATATATATATATATGCATATATATATATATATTTTACCCATATAATGTTTTAAATACTAAGTTTTGAAAGTCTCTTCCTTTGAGCAACTGAGATATATTCTTATTAAAAACAGTGAGAATCGTGTAATTAATTTGTTTTACTTTTGCTTTAGCAGCAAAATTTTTATTTAAATAACCTGCACAACTATGTAAGTTTCATATCTTACATATTTGAAATGCATATCTTATTATTTTCTAATTATATATGAGTATACAGCAGTCTAGATTTTTATTTAGTTTTTTACTTTTTGATTTTGCTGTAGTACTTCTAATAAGCCACCACTGGTTTTCTGTTAAGTAAATGTGGGTATTAACAAGCAAAATATTCTTCCAGTTGATTGATAAGCAACTTTGCAGGGCTGGTGGGTTGTAGTGGAGATGGTCATGAAGTAGGTGTCAGAAGCTCAGTCCATTCTGTCACTTACTCCACCCCTGGGCAAGTGGCTCAACCACTATAGACATTTGAACTTTTTCATCTGTGAAATGAATGTTTTAACTATATTATAGTGTTAAGAAACTGCAAATGAACTTATGTAATGCTTAAATATTCTAATGTATAAAATGATCTGGTTTGTAGGAAGACATAGGGAACTAACAGAATTTTTAATGAATTACTGTACAGCCCTGACTAATGTGGCTCAGTGGGTTAGATGGCTCCAACAAATTGAAAGGTCATGGGTTCAATTCCTGGTCAGGGCAGATGCTTAGTTCGTGGGCCTTGTCCCAGCTGGGGGCATATGAAATGGAGCTGATTGATTGATGTTTCTCTCACACATCAATGTTTCTTTCCCTCTCTTTCTCTTTCTCTTCCCCTCCCTTTAATAATAAATAAATGAAATATTTAAAAAAGAATTAATGTACATATGAATCTCCCTTAAAATTTAAAAAGTGAATCTATCATCCTGTTACTCATATCTGAGATGGTTCAGTACCGTGTGTTAAAACATATACCCATATGATGGCTGATCAGTATAAAGTTCAACACATGGGCAATTTATTTATTTGTAATCTTTGTAACTTTATCAAACCTGAAAACTGAATGTCTTGCTGAAGGCTACACATTTATCTAAATGAAGCAGGTCTTCTCACAGCAATGGCTATGATAATTCTACATGAATTATAACTTTTATACAAATGTAAAGTGATTGTTTTTTCTTCTTTTAGAATGTGGCGGTACACTTACTAGTACTTATGGATCTATTAACTCTCCGGGATATCCTGGAAACTACCCTGCAGGAAGAGATTGTGTCTGGAAAGTTATAATCAGTCCTGGCCTTCTGATAACATTTACTTTTGGGACCTTAAGTCTGGAACACCATAATAATTGTAGCAAAGATTATCTTGAGGTAAACTATTACATTTAGATAGAACTTAATATGATTTGATTAGAACTCAGGAAACTATGGTTTGGTGATGTCCATGGATGACCACAATTTATTAGCAATAGTTGGATGTATTCTTCAATAAGAAGCTAATGTTTAAGTCTTGCTAAGTTTTTTTCTTAATTGTGCCAGATTGTGACTTCTGAGTTCCATTTGAGTCTGAAAAAGAGACTGCCTTTCTTGACTCTGTCATTTCCTGGAAGCTCAGTGCTCAGGGAAAAGCATCATTAATGAAATAATCACTATGTAATGGCTATCTTTTACAATGAAGATTCAAACCTTTACCACAAACCAGTTGTTTGTGGTAAACTGCTAAGGTGTTTCATAAGTTGACCATTGTGTTCCATGAAAAAATAAATAGTAGTGATTGTGCTGAAATGAATTGGCAAAGGATGTGCCTTGCTGGAATATATTGAATAATTGTCACTGGGAGGAGTGGAGTCCACGTGTGTTACTCCTAATTACCATTGGTAAAAGATTAATGTATAGAAAAAGAAAAGGCTGTTGCAGTCTAATGCCATATGCATATAGGTATATAAAAAATGTGCTCTCCATTGTAGACCAAAGGATCATTGACAAGATTGGGTTCTTATGTTGTTCCTGTCTTATCACCATAAATCTCAGCATCCTTTGCAGTAGTGATAAAAGTCAATATGCTTTTTCCAAGTCCATTAGAGAAGAGTGTAATGGTATGGAATTATTCATAAAGGATAGAGGGTGTGAGTGTCAAATAGGGTTCCACAAGTTAAAGTCATTAGTAATTTAGCAGTTGTAATGGATTTGAAACCTTTGGGAATGACCAGAAGATCTATTGCCCCCTGGAAAATTCCATGAAGATAATCTTCCGAATGTTGACATTAAAGTGAACTTTCTTAAAATTAATTTTCAATGTTTTATCAAATTAAAATTAGAAGCATCTTTTCACTTTTACATATTAATTCAGATACTCATAATGGAAAGTATCAATTACTCTGACAATATTTAAATGCTCCTCATTTCTCAACAAGCTCTAATATTTCAAGGAATGAGTTAAATATAGGGATAAAGTAATTCTGCCCTGCAACTGCTGACAATAGTAAAAGTAATTTGAATGGATAAAATTGGCCATAGTAAGATATTATTTAGTCCTTTGCTGCCTTGTTCATCAATGCAATACCAAATTTGCAATTACAACATAATTGTAGAGAAGTTAACATGATTATTTAGTAGATTAATAACCAACAATAAAAAAGGATTTGATTTCTAAGGTCACATCATTATTTTGTAGAACTTAATTACTATTAAAGTTGTATTTTTTTTAATGGAATAATTTGCTCTGAGAGTCTTTGTTTTTTTGTTTTTTTTAGATTTTATTTATTATGTTTAGAGAGAGGGAAGGGAGAGAGGCAGAGAGGGAGGGAGACATCAATGTATGGTTGCCTTTCACCTGCCTCCAGCTATAGGCCTGGCTAGAGACCTGGCTTGCAACCTGGTTATGTGCCCTGGCTGGGGAATCAAACCAGCCACCTTTGGGTTCATAGGTCTCATCCACTGTACTCCCAGCCAGGGCTTAAAGTTGTATTTTTAAAATTTTCATTAATCCATCTTTCTGTTGTTTCTAACCTGACTTCACTTCCTTTCCACCTCTGATCCTCCCTAAAGCAAGCTGTGAATCAACTGATGTTGCTGGCATTCCTTTTTTTCTTTTCTTTGTACATATTCATTTTCTTCTTCTGGATAACTAGGGGCTCATAATTTCAAAACAAATAGCTGAGGAGAAAACCTAGGAAAGAAAACATTGAGATTAGTAACATTGTGAGGAAAATTCAAAGTATACATCCAGCCAGCCTCTGAACTGCAGTTCAGACAGCAGGTGAGGCATCCAGAAGATGGAAGAGACTGCCCTTTCCTGAGCCCCAGGCTTATGGCAGATACACATGTGAATGGATAACTGCCCAGAGCCGTTATTCTCAATGACAGGTTTTCTGAAATTAATGGACAAAAGCCTCTGGTTTGTTAAAATCTGACCATTAGAACTTAAAGATTCTTTTTGTTGTTATTGTTTTAGATTCGAGATGGTCCCTTGAATCAGGATCCGATTCTTGGGAAATTCTGCACCACTCTGTCTGCCCCACCACTCCAGACCACAGGGCCCTTTGCCAGAATCCATTTCCACTCTGACAGCCAGATTAGTGACCGAGGCTTCCATATCACCTACTTAACATCACCTGGTAAGTAAATTCTTAATCGGGAGCTTAATATGAATGTGCATGACAGTGCTTTGCTCATAGCTGTTTTATTTTTAGTGTGACAGTGCAGGTGACTTACTTTCTTAGACTAATAACATGTGTTTATAAACATTTCTGTCATAGTTCCAGATATTCTTTATCTTCCCAATGTTCTATAATCAATGCTGTAATGCCCCCTTTTCCTAAATTGTGAAATGTATTTTATGGTAACTATGCATGAGGCACCTAAAAGTAAATAATTTACACATCAGTTTCCTAGCTATTATCAGTGTTTTCTTATGAAAGATGTTATTCATGAGAGAAATATAGTCTATTTGGAAATATGTTAGGTTTTATAGCTACCTATGCCTTTAATTTGCATTGATACCTTAAAACAAACCAACAAGTCAACAATAATAACAACAAAAAACAATGAAATGCTCAATGATTTTTATTTTAGGGCTATAGAAGATTTTGTTCTTAACATACCTCATTGTGTCTTGAAGAGAATTCACAGGAAAAACATAATTTAAATCTCAATATCAGGAAATTAATAACAAACGTCTTTTTACTGGTCCCCTTTCTCTATTTAGTTTGGCTTTAGGCTGAATCTGCAGCTGTCTTTCTGTAATTTCTGTGGTCCACACCTGTTTTCTGTGCTTATCAACTTTCCCTTGACCACCAAATCTTGCTGTTCTGTATTCATTACTTTTTAATCTGATTCATTTTTTCTAGTTACATAGTTTATGTAGCAATATATATATATATATATATATATATATATATATACACACACACACACACACATTTTGTAAACATTCCAGAAATATCTTTCTGGAATGAAAAAGATGATCAATGTATTTATTTATTTATTTAAAAATGGATCTCCTTGCTTTAATTCTTTTTTTTAAAGATTTTATTTATTATTTTTTAGAGAGAGGGGGAGGGAGTGAGTCAGAGAAGGAGAGAGACATCAATGTATGGTGATAAATGTATTTAAAAAGCAATTTGTAGAAGAGGATGTTATGTTGGAATTTAGATTATACCTCTCTACATCTATTTCTTTAGGTACTATGTGGTTGTCCCACAAACAAATGTCAAACTGAAAAGCTTATAATCAGATAAGGTATAAATACCTACACCTGTATAGGGTGAATAAAGTGGGTATATGATTATATGTGTTTGTGTATAAGTTTTTGAAAATTATATCTAATGCCTGGGAACCTGGGGAATGTCCATCCACATGACTTCTTCTCTTCCCTTCTCTTCAGCGGATTCACCCTGTGGAGGAAACTACACAGACCCAGAGGGTCTTGTCACTGTTGACTTGTCTGGACCTTTTTCTCACAACAAACAATGTATCTATATCATAAACCAGCCCCTGGGAGAACAAATACAGATCAACTTTACCCATGTGGAGCTCGGAGGCCAGAGTGGCTGTTCTCGGAGTTACATCGAGGTAACTAATAACTATTAGGTGGCTCTTAGGTGGTATATTTCAATTTTTTTTTCAGCCTATTTTTTAAAGTATATTTTATTGATTATATTGTTACACTTGTCCCAATTTTTCCCTTTGCCCCTCTCTGCCCAGTAATACCTTTCCCTCTAGCAATCTCATCTCCCTTAGTTCACGTTGATGGGCCATCCATATAAGTTCTTTGGCATTTCCTTTTCCTATATTATCTTAACCTCCTCTTGTCTATTTTGTTCCTACTAATTATGCACCTTTTCCCACTCTCTCCCCCTTACTTCTCCCAGCTGATAACCCTCCAAATAATCCCCATAACTATGATTCTGTTCCTATTCTGGTTGTTGCTTAGTTTGTTTTTCTTTTTGTTTTATATTTTTTATTAATTTGTTGATGTGTTTGTTGTTTTATTTTTTATTTAAAAATTTTTTTAATAACAAAATTTTAAAAGATTTTATTATTTTCAGAAAGAGAAGAAGTGAGAGAGGCAGGGAGGGAAAGAAACATCAATGTATGGTTGCCTTTCACCTGCCTCTAGCCACGGACCTGTCTGGAGTCCTGGCTTGCAATCTGGCCATGTGCCCTGGCTGGGAATTGAACCAGCCACCTTTGGATTTACAGGCCAGCACCCTATCCACTGTGCCACCAGTCAGGGCCATGTTGTCCTTTTAATAGCCACTATTTTGATCTTCTTTTTTCTTAAAAATGTCCCTTTAACATTTCATATAGTAACAGCTTGGTGATGATGAATTCCTTTAGCTTTACCTTGTCTGAGAAGCACTTTATCTACTCTTCTATTCTAAATGATGGCTTTGTTGGATAAAGTAATTGGTCATAGATCCTTGCTTCTTATCACTTTGAATACTTCTTGCCAGTCCTTTCTTGCCTGCAAAGTTTCTTTTGAGAAATTAGCTGACAGTCTTATGGGAATGCCTTTGTATGTAACTCTCTCCTTTTTTCTTGCTCTTTTAAAAATTTTCTCTTTATCTTTAACCTTTGGCATTTTAATTATGTGTCTTGGTGTTGTTCTCTTTCAGTTCAACTTGTTTGGGATTCTCTGTGCTTCCTGAGGTCTTATATCGATTTCCTTTACCAAATCAAGGAAGTTTTCTTTCATTATTTTTCAAATAAGTTTTCAATTTCTTGCTCTTCCTCTTCTCCTCTGGCACCTCTATGATTTGGATATTGGTTTGTTTAAAGTTGTTGCAGAGGTTTCTAAGCTGTTACTCATTTTTTTCAATTCTTGGTTCTTCTTTCTGTTCCAGATGAATGTTTATTTCTATCTTTTGTTCCAAATATTGATTTGAATTCCAGCACCTTTCCCATCACTGTTGGTTTCCTGTATATTTGTCTTTATTTCAACCTGTATAACCTTCACTCCTTCCTTTATTATGTGGTCATACTCAATCATTTGTCTGGGTATTCTGATCACCAATGTTTTGAAGTCTGCATCTGATAGGTTGGCTATCTTCTTTTTTATTTAGTTCTTTTTTCTGGAGTTTTGTTCTCTTCTTTCATTTGGGCCATACTGCTTTCCCTCCTCAATTTGGCAGCCTCCCTGTATTTGTTTCTGTGTATTAGGTAGAGCTGCTTTGACTCCGTGTCTTGGTAGCATGGCCTAATGTAGTAGGTGTCCTGTAGGCTCCAGTGGCACAGCCTGCCTATTACCTAAGCTGAGTACTCAAAATGTACCCTTCGTGTGGTTTGACTGCATCTTCCTCTTGTAGTTGAGCCTTGGTGGCTATTGGCAGGTCAATGGGAGGGACTTACCTAGGCCAGTAGCTGCAGGCTATGCCCTCCTTGGAGTGTCAGCTCTGCAGGGGTACGTGGTGCTGCTCTGACAGGGGCTGTAGCTGCCCACCGGTTTCTCTGGCCCTACAGTTTCCCAGGTGGTACAGGCCAAGGTCAGCCCCCACCTGTGTTTTAACCAAGGCACCTGCCTGAATTGTAAAGCGACCTGAGATGGCTGCTACTTGTGCTGGGCTAGGAGTTTCACAGGCAACCCAAGTTGTGAATCCATGCTGCTGCAGCTGTTGCTTGTTTGACAGGATTTAGGAAGCTTGCAGCCTCAGCCAAGACCTGCTATTCATATGTGAAAGCCCCTGGGGTGGCCCATAAATTGGGTGGGGCTGAGTCCTGGGGATCTCTGTGGGGAGTCAAACAGTGTTTGCAAGCCAGGTTGAGGGAGCCTCAGATATGACATCTTATAGGCCCTGTGGGAGGAGGTTTAAGAGAAGAGACAATGGCCTCTGCTCGGCTTGATGCCAGACACTTCAGTTTCTCCCTGTACCACTGGTACCTTTCAAGCTGCTGCCCTGGTCTGGAGCTCAGAGGGAGTGAGTCTCAGTAGGTGAGTCTGGGTGTGGGTTCTATAAGGTGAAGTGCTTGGGGTTCTAGTAGTTTCTTCTGCTGACTCAATCTATTCTGGTTTCTGCCACCAGAAGTTGTGGGGACTTGCCTTGCCAGCACTGGAACCCTGGGCTGGGGAGCCTGGTATGGGGCTGGGACTCCTTGCTCTTGAAATATCCCACCCAAATTTTTGTCCAGCACATGTGGGTGAGAGACCATCCCATTTCCCTTCTGCTCCCCTCCTGCTGAGCTCGATGGATGTTGTTTCCTTAATTCCATAGTTGTGAGGCTTCCAGTCAATTCAATTTCTGATAGTTCTGGTTTATATCAACTGTATTTTAGTTGTAATTTTGATGTGGTTGTGCAAAGAGTTGAGCTACATCTGTCTATGTCACCATCTTGGCAGGCTCTCCCTATTTTTCAAGGGTTTTATGTTCAGTAGACCAGTGGTCTTCAAATGGTATTTGGGCCGGCAGCATCCAGATCACCTGGATGATCTGGATGTTAGGAAATGGGATATTCTATACCCCATTTTAGATAGGCTGAGTCAGAATCTCTAGGGTTTGGCCACCCATCTGTCCTTCAATAGACCATCCAGGTAATTCTGAGATAGGCTAGAGTCTGAGAGCAACTACTCTAGAGAGAGTATGGAAGAATTTGCCCAAAAAAGATCTATGGATGGTGAAACAGAAGATTGGTGATGGACTAGCAAAGGACAAAAATGAAAGCTGACACAAGAAAGTCATAAAAAATGAAATTATAAGCTACTACATTGATCTCTAACAACTAAGGTGACTTCAAATAAGTAAGAACGGTAGGGTTTACTAATGGGATACAAATTTTAGAGATCCTCCAAGACAATTTTACTTGTGAGAAAACTCAACCCAGAGAAGTAAAAGCATTTGCCAAGGTAAGCTAGCTAGTCAGTGGCAGAGAGCTAAGTGAAAGCATGGAAAAGCTCTTGTTTTAAAGTTTAGATTGTTTTTCTTCCTTAGTTCTGCATACTCTCCATCAGGAAACTTTAAGTCTGTTTAAGCGTGTGTAATAAATGTAACGAGAGTATCTGAAACAAAAAGTCCATTTTTGTTTGCCTGTCCTGGTGTTACTTTTGCTTAATTATTGATCAAGCCACAAATTAAAGTGCTGAGCAAGAGAGACAAAACTCTTTTTGCTAAATGCAACCATTTTATATGAACTCAGAGAGGCTTTGACAGTTTTGTTTGCTCATATAAAATTAGACCTATTAATTTTACTAGGAAAAACCTATATAACCTCTTGCACTCTTTCCTCCTTTGCATGTAGAGAAAGGAAGCATAAGATTTTAATAGCACACAAACTGGACTTAGCTGAAGAATGAAGTACATTAGCCATGGCACGATAGCAATATTTTTTAATCCAGAGATTTTTATCTCAGATGGTGAAGTGAATGTGCATATTCATTCACTTTATGTTTTCTAAAGTCTCTCATTAAGTACATTCACATTTTATGCTGCGGAACAATTTTAAATATTTGATGTAAATAAAAATTAAATTTCCAACATGTTTTTTAAAAGTTTTACTTTGACAACAGTAAATATAGCTCCCACTTAGTACTTATGCACCAGGTGCTAGTAAGACTTTAAAATACTGTAATAAAGTAAGTGGATCGCAATTAGTCATCTTACTGCCTGTTGGATATGGTATGTGCTTTACATGAATTAATTCATTGAATCTTCACAACAACCATCATTCTTATTTTGATACTAGGAAATGGAGGCTTAGAGGAGTTGTCTCTTGCCCATGGCTACGTGTCTGGGTAGCGGGGGACTAGGAATGGAATTCAGTAGTTCCAGGTGCGCTGTTCTCTACTAAGATCAGGAAAGCAGTGGTGTGGCCATGACTTCCACCTTCGAGTGGAGGAAGCTCTTGTGGGTTCCCAATTGCATAACTGGCTTCCCGGCCACTATACCATGGAACTAGGAACAATACTTTTGTCAGAAAGGCAAAAGTGTAACTAGTTTCCAGGAAATCTGAGTACCTTTCTATTAGATTCCTTATGATGATTCTAATGGTTCTGAGGAGTCATCCAACATCTGAAATGATACACCCTCCCTGACTGTGCAGTGCACTTTAATTAAATTTCAGTAAGGAGTTACATGAACTCTTAATTGTTTAGCAAAGTTATCAGAAAAAGATCATGAAAGATTAAACTCCATAAAACATTTTGGCAGGATGTTTTATTGCCAGAAAGGGATTAGAGTTCATTTCTTACTTTAGCTCCGTTATTTGATGGCTGTATAACCTTGGACAATTCTTTACCTAGATGCGGCTAATCCTATTTCTGTAAGGTGCCCTACCTGTTACTGAACTTTTTCAAGGATAGATCAAATAAATGAATGATAAAAGGTTAAAGGATTAAAAGCATTATAAAATGCAACATTTTCCCAGGCTGAATTTCCAACTTTTGCCTTGAATTTGATCAGTTTAGAGACAGCTCATGAGACCTTTTCATGGTTGGCTATTGAAGTATCTAATTCTGATGTGCACACATACCTAGTCTTGACCAAATTCCCCTCAGGGTTGTTGATGGGAAAAAAAGAAAAGAACTCTATTGTTAGAAGGACAGGTCATGTATAATAATTTGAATAATTGAGTGGACTTTTTTATATCCTTGACCATCCATCCTAAGGGAATATAGCCAATTGATTTGTAGAACTTTAGCACCATCAAAAGCCTCAGAGGTCATCTCATCTAAATCGTTAATATTACCGAGGAGGATATTGAGGTCACAAACTTCAAACTCTAGTTATCGGCCCAATAAGATTTAGGTGCATCTCTGTGGGATTCTAGATAGACATATATTGACTTACATCACAGTTCTTACCTTTGAATTATATCTATCTATCAGGATAATATGTGAACTAAGCTCATTTAAAAAAAAGTGCACCCACTTCTCTTCACATTCTTCGGACAGTGGGCATGAAAGGAATTGATACTAGAACCAAATACAAACGACATTATTGTGACTCAATACATTGTTCCCCAAAATGGTAGTTTTATTTTTATTTTTAAAAGGTATACCTAAAAAGTGAAATGTTTAAGCAAATTAATATTTTTTAAAAGTAATGATATTTCAGATACACTGGTAGTTTAGTGGGGAGTTGACTGCCATTTACTAACTATTTATGAAAGAGAGATAATCACTGAAAACTTTTGGAAGAATGAAGAACAAAGAGAAAGATGGGAATTTTCTTTTGAGTGCTACTAGATGTACGTTCAGAACCGCAGATACAGATGTGGGCCACATGTCTTGTTACCATACAAATATATCCTTAAAATGTGTGGTTTTGCAAGCCTTACTTTTTGCTCAGTAAGAGAGCTCCATAATAATTTGAGATTAAAATTTAAGTACAAAATATAATAAATGCAGTATTGCTGAGATCCATATCTTTTTCCCTTTTATTTCTTTTTTTAAAAAGAAGCACACATTTATGTATTAATCCTTGGATTTAAAATATATCTTTCAACTAAATTTCCTACTGTTAAAAATACACATTGCCATGGGTAGTGTGATGTGAGTATAGTAAGAACCAGTCACCTGTTAATTTACCTGTTTTTGTCTGAGAGGTTTTAAATTGTATAGGACAGTTCAATGAGTGTGACAGAAGCATCTTTCTAGAGTAAAAAGTAGCTCCTCTCTCTCATTAATACATCATAAGTGATTTAAGCCATTGTAATTCTAAGTGAAAGACATACAAGGTAATAATGAAATTTTAATTTTTAATCCCAGAGAGTGCACAAAGTTGGTTGAATAATAATTTCAGAAGCCTATATAGTGCTAAGGACAGGGCTTAAAATAAGAAGTGGAAGGGAATGAGTAAAATTGTTTACCCCACCAAATCTCCTTGGCCAACTCCATATTGATTGTCTCCTACCCTTCCAAGACTGTTGGGAGGTGAAAAGGAAACACTATAAGGACTGATAGGGGAAGGGGAAGGGGAAGGAAACAGGAGGACTTTAGGGAAGTTGTTCTTTCCTGGGAATGAAAGCAAACAAAAATAAATGGCATAGAAAAAGTTGAAAATTATAATTAATAAGATCGGTAGAAGTAAATTATATTAAACTTAGTTCCTGCAATCCAGGGAATGTGTAACTATTATGCAAGTGTCCTTAAATGACAAATTAATCATATTTAATTTTGCCAATCCCCCCAAATCCACAAAACAGAAATTGTATGATCTCTCTTTAAAGTGAACTACAATTAGAAATTACTGATAAACCATTTAAAAATGTTCAACTACTTGGAAATTGATGGTCTCTCCTAAATAATTACTGGGTTAAGGAAGAAAGTAGAAGATGAATGGAAAGAATATAAAAACAACAAAGAGAAAATGCTATGTATCAAAACCTGAGAGACATGATGAAACTCAACTTCCAAGTAAAATGTCTAAGATTTTAAGTAAGGAATAAGGAACACCCAGACTCAGAAAGTAGAAGGGTACAGTCAGGAACACTGAAGATTTGTCTTCCCTCTGAACCTTGTATCACCTCCACCTCTCCTTCCCTCTACACTCCCCATTCCGACTACTCCCAGCTGGCCCACAGTGTTCCAGCATCTCTGTGCGTGTTGAGAGGAATCCCAATACCGAAAGTACTCCTTCTTGCTCTCTGTTAGACATTGAAGCTATCCAACTCTGGGATTGTTTGAGGGGGCCTATGACTTTTGATCTGCCCGAATATACTTGTAACCCTCAAGGGGACATACTGGTTAGAGACTCATAGCTGTGAGTCACAGAATAATTCATAAGGATTAGAAATCCAAATGGCAGAGAAAGAATGTGACTTTTGACAACTAAGTTGGGCTATAGCTGTAGCAAACACACCAGAGTGGGCCAAGGAGCACTGTTTACAAGTTAAGTATATAGTGAAATTAATTTTGGTTCAGAGAAATACCATTCTAGATCTGTCCTCCCCCTACCCATGCAAAGAAGAAGTGGGAAGATATTCAAGAATTGGCATTGTTTTGCATTTTGGGCTTGGGGTTTGGCAGAGCCTAGAAACATTTGGCTAGTTTCTTTGATATTTGTTAACAAGTTGTTTCACAACTGCTGCACCATCCTGGTGCTGTTTAATGAGGTGATAAAACATGTCATTGCTCATATGAAATAATTCTGGCTGGTGTAGAAGGAGCAGGAAAAAGATTGGGATGGTAGAACCACCTAGTTTTGGAGTTATAGAAGACTATAAAATAGATCTTTCCTGTATGTCCAGGCATTGCAGGCTCCTGGGAGACCACAAGGGCAGCGGAGTAAGGGAGAGAGAGCGACAGAAGGGCATCTGTCAGGAGGCTATGCCCTGCTAGGACAAATGAACAGGATGACAAATAATCTCTGATATAAATGGGAACATAATAAAGGACTTCAACTCTGTTTTGCTAAAGGCAAGATATTTAACGTCAGAAAGCTTCAGTTTCCTCATCCATACTAGGAACAGCAATATTACTCTTCTTAGAAGGATTAAAAGTGATCATTTATTTATTCATTTATCCATTCTCTTAAATTTTTACCAAACAACACATATACCAAGCACTTAGATATCACCCCTGTGCTGGATGGGTGTGTAAAACAAGCATATATTAAATATATAAGCACACAGGTACATAATTTCAAGTTGGGAAGAGTGTCCTGAAGGAAAGAAACAGTACTCTGCTGAGAGGATAACAGGGCTACTGACTTGAGTTGAATGGTCAGAAGTACCTTCCCCAAGGAGGTTGCATTTTGGGCCTGAAATTGTGAAATATTAGAGTAGTTAGCAATGCAAAGAGCCCAGAGAAGGAGGAATCCAGGTTAGAGGTGCCAGCATAGACTTGGAGACTTCACTGAGAAAATAACTTAAGAGACTCTAAGAATTGAAAATAGATTCGAGAGGCTGGGATCATAAAGGAGAGGAAGAAGCAAGACTTAGGCAGGAGATGGATCTTGTATGGCTTAGTAGCTGGAGATAGAGAACTTAGCTTTGCTAAATGAAAAGAGAAACAATTAGAATGTTCTCAGTGCATTGCTTCACACACCAGTGAATAGCTACTAAAAGTTAATGTGATGATGATGATGATGATGGAGGAGGAGAAGGTGACATACTGACGTTTGCAATCATGTAGAATCATACTTCTATGCAAAACTAGGCAAGTATTCCTGGTTATAGAAAAGCAGATTTAAAAAACATCAGATAAAGGATAAGATCATTGATAGAGATGTTACAAGGGGCACTGCCTCATGAGGCATAAAAAGCTTTAAAGTTTTAACTGTGAAACCATGAAACATAATAATGAATCTTGAAGGATAATAACCTAAGAAAAGAATTGTTAATTGTTCTGTGTAGCTTCTCTCAGAACTTAGGCCTCACCCTTTATTCTCTTATTTCAAGTGGGGTTGCCTCCCCTTGCCTGTGTGCCCACATTAGCCCTAGGCTAGTCTCCAGGATCATCTTTTATTTTATAGAAGGGGCATTTCAATCTGAAGCCCACTTCACAAGAAGCTACATGTTGAACACTACTGTATGGCAGGGTTCTGTTTTCAGCTCTTGGTTGGGTCAAGCCCAAGAGATAGCACATTTGGCCTGCTTTGAACTAAAATTTAATACTAAAATAGATTTCTGAAATTGTTCTATTAAAAATCTGGATACATAGCAGATAAGAACAAATTAAGACATGCTGTGAGATGTAGCTTTGGGACCTGATCCATTATAGATGTTAAAGCCTACCATTGACTGGGCTCCAGATTTCACTTTAAAAATTTCAGATAAACTGTTTTTTTTTTTTGTTTTGTTTTGTTTTTTTTTGCCCAGTTAATTTTAGCACTAACTACAGGCTAAAGATCATGGGTAACAGGTTATATATGGGGACTCTGGGCTGGAAACAACCAGTGTCTGCTGAATGAATAAGGTGATCAATTAGAAATCTAGGCCAGTCCACAGAACATAGAATATAGAATTGGTCCTTATCATTTCTTTATGTATGTGGTCCACTATAAAGAAGTTGGTGTGAAACTGCAAGTGACTATGGCATGGCTTCCTTCACCTGATTTCTTAAGAAAAATGTTACTACAAACCATGTTCAAATGAATCATCTTTCTCTAAATGATACTCTAATAATAAATAACAGTCAATGACAATAAAACAAATCAAAAACAGTAACAAAATATCTGTGGCTTAAAACAATGTCCATTTACTCTTTGCTCATGTTAACATCTTGCCTGGAGGTCAGTAGCAGCTCTTTTGATCTGCTCCCTGTCCCATTGGTCCCAGGAACCCAGGCTCTTGGTCTTGTGAACAGGACAGGTAAGAAGAGATCATTGAATAATGCAATAACTCTCAGAGTTTCTGCTCAGAAATTGCCCAGCACTGCTGCTCACATTCTATGGATAAGGCTAGCCCTGTGGCCAAATCAGAGGGAAAGGTAAGTATTTTCTATAGGGAGGCATTGCAAGTCATGTGGCAATGAGTTTAGGGAGGTAATACAGCCTATTCCGTGCACAAGCACTAAGGGAAAATGGTTCTGGGGGGGACAGTGGGGAGGAAAAGGAGGATTGCAAATTCATAAATCCTAGAACATTGAGTGCAAGATATGCTACAAAAGTATCTAAGATCACTTTAGAGCATTTAATGAATTTTATTTGAACGTCTTTTTCAGAGGTCTTGGTTAAGGTATCACTATGTCTGGGATCCAGGGAGAATACTGGCTTTCAGGATTAATGAGGTTTCATTTCACACAGATTGAAGTGCAGCCAAAATCAATTGCGCCTCTAAGTTTAGGGCCCTCGAGCACCATAAGTTCCTCTGCAAACATTTGGACTGCAGCTGCTGTTCTCCTCGCTAGTGCCCTTGAATGTCATTAGTGAGGCCCAAGGGAATGGCCCACTCGGGCAGGCTCAGATGCTGCTGGACTGTTCTTCCTTCTGGTCATCTTCAAATGGACAAAATGGAAGAGAGACTACAATCTTAGCAGAAGCCGTGAAACCCTGAGCATGAAACCCTGGAGAATTAGAAAGCAGGAAGTTAATCTTACTCTGTATTTCATGCTTTCTGGCTTCTAAGAACCATCTGCCTCATACCCTGCCTTAAAATGAGTGAACCAGCCCTTGGCGGTGGCACAGTGGATAAGGCACCGGCCTGCAAACCCAAAGGTCACCGGTTCAATTCCCCAGCCAGGGCACATAACCAGGTTGCAAGCCAGGTCTCCAGCCAGGTTCCCAGCTGGATGCAGGTGAAAGGCAACCATACATTGATGCTTCCTTCTCTCCCTTTCTTCCTCCCTCCCTGCCCTTCTCTCTAAAAATGATGAACAAAAAAAATCTTGAAAATTAGTGAACCAATAAGTATTTGTTAAATACCTGTTTCTTAAGTTCTGTGTTTAGGGGCAAATGGGGATATAGAAAATTTTCTTATTTCAGAGATTGGTTGTGTGATTAGAGAGAGATTTAGCAGAACCTGATGACTGCCTGCAGTGGATGGTGTTACAGCTCATGAGGACCTGCTCTGGTGTGAGTCAGTGGAGAGGCGTGTGATTTTTAGTGTCTTTGTAAGATTATCATATGGCTGTACCATAATGTATTTAAGCATGCTGCTATTCATAAACATTTGGAATGTTTTAATTCTCATTATTATAGAACTTACTTTGATGTGGATCCTTGTGTGTCTGCCTGTGTATCAAATGATTTCCTTATGGCAGTGTGTGAGAGTGGAGTCGGAGGGTCCAAAACTGGGAACATTTTGAAGATTCCTGATACATACAGTCAAATTATTTTCCAGAAATACATACTTCCACCAGTTACAGATAAGAGTAACTATGTTACCATATCCTCATCAGCTTTGAGTATCATACTTTTAAAATTTTCCCTTACTGCCTGTTCCCCTTGACCTGGATAATCCTTTAAATCTCAATTTAAAGGATTTTCTGTTGAGAAATATTCCATAATCCTCTGTACGAGTTCAGAGTTTTTGGTTAAGTCAAGGGCTTTTTATGGTTGAAGACCTTTTTATATCACCCTTTCCCTATTCTGAAATGAAATACAAAGATGATATGACCTCAGGATACATATTTATATAAAATATTTAAAGTTATAAATATAAAATTGAGGAGAAATAAATTTAAAATGTATATATTTATTTTAGTATGTTAAAAGCCTGGATAAGCTGCCCTTGAAAGTAGAGTGAAAGTAATAAGTTGTTTGCGCCCTACATCACTATGAATGTTGCAGTACAAACACAGGCTGACATGGCTGGGGTAGGTTGGTGACAAATTTTTTGCAATGGTGACTAGCTCTTCTCAGATTTCCAGGGGAATGCAAAAAAAGAACTTCTGATTTACACTCTACTTACAATCCTGGAAAATTCAATGTATATAATAATTGGGCAAATGTATTTTGTGTTTAGTATGTAAGATAGAGCTAGGTTTTACATTTAGTAACAGAATTGTCATTTATGTGAATGTCACACAGGACATAGGAGAATTCATGTTGTGTGTGACTATCTCTCCCATTTCAAGGTATTTAGTATCTTTGGTCCCCAGCCACTAAATGCCAATAGTACCCTTCCACTATTGTGTTAATAATTAAAACAAAAACAAAAATGCCTTCATAGATTTCCAAAATGCCTAATTGCGATACCTATTGAGAATTATTGTACAGTAATACTATGGTACCCTATACTTTTCCAAACAGGACTGTCATGCTTTGAAACAAACAAACAAAAATATAGGATTGCTTGTTACAAGCTCCTTTCAAGTAGTGACTCTTTCACAGTGATACTCCCAGCAACAGGATTTAGCACTTGTTGATGCCTTGAAAATGCTCATTGAGGGAGGAACTGATATTTAGATGGATAGATCTTCCAAAAATAATTTTCTATATGGGTTAGAATGTATATCCATGGAATAATTTCTGATTTTAGTGAGGAAGCTGTAGTGTCAGGACTAACAATAGTCCACATTTTCTATTGGTAAGCATTTTGCTAAGGGGCTCACACTATTGTTTTATATATTTGCTTCAACAACTCCTTGAGCTATACTTAGGCTTAGAAACTTGTTCAAAGTTATGAAGAGTTTTGTGACAGGGGTGGGAATTAAACACAGATCTATATGGCTCCATAGACAGTGCTCATGGCCACTATGCTATATTTACTATTGATTATATGAAAACATTTTATTTTGATCCTGACTTTATAAGTTTTCTTTCTAATAAGTAGGAATACAAACAAACTTTCTGACATCCATGAAGATATATGGTTTATGTTATTGAACTTAATGAAGAGCTTAATTTATAATTTCTCATTTCAGACAATCCTTGCATTTCATTTATTCTCAAATTGATTTAGTATATAAGCCTAACAATGGAGTGAATGAATTTATTTCCCTACAAGTAGGTTTAGGATTTTTTAAATCTATGTCAGTAGGTGAAATCAATACATAGTTTTCATTTGTATTTACTTTGGGACTTGCTAAGATGATTCTGAGAAAAATTAGTTGGAAATTGTTCTATGTTTGAGGGTAACTTTGAACAAATTAAATATGGAAATTACCTGTTCCTTAAAACTTGAAAATAACTTACCCATTAGAGCATCTTCTATGATAATGTTTTCAATTTTATCTATGGCTTCTTGTCTATTCAAATTTTATTTTTCTTCTCCTTGAGATAATTTTAGTAATTTATATTTTTTTCTGGAAATAACCATTTCAAGCATTCAACAATATTAACAGAATTATACATAGTCAATAAGTTTAGTATACGACTTCTTTTGATTACAGATGTGACTAAAACTTGCATTTTTTGATATGCTATCTTCTTATGTTTTATTGTTTTCTAAGTAGCCTAAATTACAAATTCATTTTTCTCTTTGATGTTGTAGAAATCGTAAGGAAGACACTTTTGCTTTTGAATCTTTTGCCTTTGATTCTTTTTGGTTTAAGATTTTGTTATCAATGTTTAGTGCTATTCTCTGGTGCTAAAAAAAAAATGACCCACTGACTACTTTTAAGTATAATATAAATATGTAACCCAAATTAGATTATAATCATTTTGAATCTGCCTTTCCCCCTCTCCAAAGAATACCTCTCTGCCAAGGAAACTTTTTTTATTTTTATCAGTGTGTTATTAGAATTACAGATCTATTTCATTTTTTTCTTTAGGTTCATGATTACGAAACCTTACTTGGAAAATTCTGTGGCAATGAAACCCTCTCACACCTTAAATCCATTACTAATAGTATCTGGCTCAGGTTTATAATCGATGCTTCTGTTGTAAGAGCTGGTTTCAGAGCTGTTTATCAAGTGGGTAAGAAAGTTATACCTTAATGTTTAAATGTATAATTTCCGTGATTGTAACATTTTAATTCCTTGAAATAATTTTGTCATTTTATGTTCTCAAGTGGGAATAAAATTCTAAGAGTAATGTCACATTTCATTATATCCTTGCACATAATTAGAATTTGTAGTAAAATTGAGGACAAGGATCACTTCCCTCTGATGAACACTGCTCTCATTTTCCTATTTACAGCTTGTGGAGGGGAAGTAACCGGGGAAGGGGTCATTCGCTCGCCCTTTTATCCTGATGTGTATCCAGGAGAAAGGGTCTGTAGATGGACTATCTACCAACCCCAAAGCCAAATAGTTCTTCTCAACTTCACTGGCTTTGAAATAGGAAATTCTGACCACTGTGATACAGATTATATTGAGGTAAGTGTAAAACACTTTATCTTTGAATCCTTATATTTGGTTGGATATTATTAGAAATATTAAAGTTATGTTGTCTTCAAATCAGCTTCATGGAAAAAAAGTTAGTTTGTACAGACCACTATTTCTTATGCCTATAGAATGTAAAAATCCTAAAAATAATATTAGCTAACTAAATCCAGCAGTGTATAAAAGGATTATACTTTCTATACCATGGTCACGTGGGATTTATCTCAGGAATGCAAGATTGGTATACACCCAAAATCATTTAATGTAAAATGAAATGAAGAAAAAGCCATACAATTACCTCAATAGATGTTGAAAAAGCACTTGACGAAGTCTAAGGTCTTGTCATGATAAAAAAATAACACTCAACAAATTAAGGATAAAAGGATACTTCCTTAATCTGATAAAGGGTATCTGTAAAAAGAAAACCATAGCTGACATCATATTTAATAATGAAACATATAAAAAATAGTAATGAAACACTAAATGCTTTGCCTCTGTGGCTGGCAAAAAGACTAAGATATCTATTCTCTCAACCTCTATTCAGCATTATACTTGGAAATTCTAGCTAGGTAATAGGCAAGAAAAGGAAATAAAATGTACCTGGAATGAAAAGGAAGGGTTTAAACTGTCTCTGTTCACAGATAACATGATCTTGCATACTATAAGAAAATCTCAAGGGGTATATGCATGCACAGAGATTATTAGAACTAATAAGCAAATTCAGCAAGTTGCTGAAAATTAAAATGTGCAAGTAATTTTTTCCTGTATGCTAGCAATAAACAATTGGAAAATAAAAATCAGGGAAACAATTCTATTTATAACAGCATAAAAAAGAATAAATATTGAAAGAATACATCATTTAAAAAACATGTAATACTTGTTCCAAAACTATAAACGATTGTTGACGAATATTTAAGACCTAAATGAATGGAGAGACAGCTCATGGATTAGAAAATTTAATGTTAAGATGGCAATACCTCCCAAATTTATCTAAAGACTCAATTCAATCCCTATCAAAAATCCAGCTAGCATTTTTGTAAAAATTCATAAACTAACCATAAATTCATTGTACAAGGGAACCAGAATGACCAAAGCTTTTTTTTGAAAAAGAAGAACAAAGTTGGAGGACTTACGCTTCCTGATTTCAAAACAGAACAAAACTATGATAATCAAGAACTGTGTTATTTGAGTAAGGATAAAAATGCAAAGCAATAGGACAGAATTGAACCTCCAGACATAAATCCATACCTTTATTGTCAATGGATTTTTCAAAAGAGTGCCAAGATATTTCAATGATGAAAAAATAGTTTTTTTGAACAAATGGTGCTGAATATCTGCATGCAAAATTATAAAACTGGACTCCTTCTTGCATCATTCACAAAAATGAACTCAAAATGAAAGACAGAACTAAATACAGGGTGCTAAAAACCCTGAGCTCCTAAAAGAAAACATAGGAGTAAGTATTTCTGACCTTGGCTTAGGCAAAGCTTTCTTAGATATGGCACCCAAAAAGAACAACCAACAACAAAAAAATAATAATAAAAAAGAAAGAAAAATCAGACTTCATGAAAATTAAAATTAACCTAATTTTAAAAATATGCAAAGAATAAAATATGCTCACTATCACTAATCATCAGGAAGATACAAGTCAAACCTAGTGGGTATGAAGCACCACCTCATTGTGATTTGACTTGTTCATAACGATTTGGAGAAATTGGAACCCTTTTACATTTGTACACTGCTGGTGAGCATTAAAATGGTGCAGCTGCTTTGGAAAAGAATTGGGAGTTTCTCAAAAAGTTAAACACAAAGCCATCGTTTGATCCAGCAATTTCACTCCTAAGTAAATGAGGTTTGTCTAGAAAAAGTTCAGCCATTGTTAATATCACAAGGACAACTTGCTCAACATCTATATAACCTGGGCAGCCAAGGACAGCAGACTGGAATGCACATGCATGAACAATGATGACTTTACTATACTAGTCAGTGGGGGTGGTAGATGCCATTGAGTGAGCATGTGTACCGTGTGGCTGTCCTATTCATAACGACTGAGCAAGTAGAACAATGAATCTGCATCAAATTTTGCTTTAAACTCGAACGTTCCTCTGCAGAAACTGTTCAGCTTATTCAGAAGGCTTATGGGGGTGATGAAATGAGTGCAGCTTAAATAAAAGTCTGGCACAAATGCTTCAAAATGGTTGAGAATCTGTTGAGAGGGATCCATATTCCGGAAGCCCTGCAGCCATCCAAGGGATTCGGCCCCTAAAGAACCCAGATTTGGCACCCTGCAACTTCTGGGGTTTCCCAAAACTAAAACCACCTTTGAAAGGGAAAAGATTTCAGATTGTCAATGAAATGCAGAAAAATATGACAGGGCAGCTGATGGTGATTCCAACAATGAATTTTGCAGTATTTCGAATAGCGGAAGAGATGCTGGGAGAACTGTGCAAGGTTCCAAGGTGTCCACTTTGAAGGGGACTGAGGAATCATTAGCCTATGTACAATGTTTCTTGTATCTTCTTCAATAAACGTCTCTATTTTTCATAGCGCATGGCTGGATACCTTCTGGACAGACTTCTCATATATGCAAGGGAAATAAGATATGTGTCTACACAAAAAATTGCACATGAGTTATGACAATCATTCATAAGAGCAAAATAGTATAACAATGTAGGTGTCTATCAGCTAAGGAATGAATTAATGAAATGTGCTTTATCCATAGAATAAAATGTGATATGGCATTAAAAAGGAATGTAGCAATGACACATAACTTTGAAAACATTTTGCTAAATGAAAGCGACTAATCACCAAAGGCCACATTTTACATGATGCCCTTTACTTGAAATGCAGAAGAGAGAGACGCTGTATAGAGATGAGAAGTAAATTAGTGGCTGCGTGGGGCAGGGTTTGAGGGGAAAGGGGAATGACTGCTGATGGGCATAAAGTCTCTTTTGGGATGACAAAAGTACTCTGAAATTGAATTTTACTATATTAATAAAAATATTCATTTCAAAAATAATTATTCTTAAAGCAGTTTTTCAAAATAAGTATCTAACAATAAATTTGAATATATCTGTTTTAACCTTAGATTGGTAGCAGTTCCATTTTGGGATCCACTGAAAATAAAAAATACTGTGGCACAGACATACCGTCATTAATAACATCCACATACAATTTTCTTTATGTCATATTTGTGAAAAGTTCTTCTACTGAAAATCATGGTTTCATTGCTGACTTCAGTTCTGCAGACTTGGGTAGGTGATTATCTTTTTCTTCTGCTTTGCCTCTCTGGTTTATCTCAGAATAAGTTAACAGTGCAAATAAATTGTTATTAAAATTTTATCTATACTGTATATGTATACTCATCTATATTATAAATTTTGAGGGTACACTCCAAGGCAATAATCAGCATATATTGATAGTCAATGGATATCAATCAATAAGAGAAAAACCAAGTTATCTGAAGTGGCATATAAGGAAAAATTTTCTTTTTAAGCTTTTAAGAAATTATGGTCAGATTATTTGATCTTGAATTTCAGGTAGCTGTTGGTTACTTGTTCTGATAATTATTATTTTTATTTCAATAGCATGTGGAAAAGTTCTTACAGAGCCAACAGGAATTATTCAAAGTCCTGGTCATCCTAATATCTACCCTCATGGAATCAACTGTACCTGGCATATATTAGTCCAGCCTGGCTACCTGATAAACTTGATCTTCAGGAGATTTCATCTGGAATTTCATTACAATTGCACAAATGACTACCTGGAAGTTCATGACACTGGTTCTGGGACATCTCTTGGGAAGTGAGATTATTTTTTCACACAAATTTTCTTGCTTCAGTGAAGGATGTTAAAATCCACCGTGTTGTGTTACATAAACCATGTGAGATTAACATGCTACTCAATGGCCATTTCTACATTGCTACTCTGTAGCCTTGGCCTTTCATAATTGAGTTTTGACATGGGTATATCCATGAAGGCATCACTAAAATGACATCCATTATGACCTAACCCTTCTTCCTGCCCAAGATAATTTCTCACTTCTGCTCCTCAACTCCATTCTCAGGAAATCACCAACCTGCTGTCTATCACTGTAAATTAGTTTGTATATTCTGGAATTAGAATCATACTGTATATACTATTTTTTCATTGGCTTTTCCTATTCAGCATAATGTTTTTGTTGAATTTCTTGGATCTGAGGGCTTATAATTTTATCAAATTTGAGACATTTTTGGCCATTAGTCTTGAAACACTTGAAATTCTGCCTCTGCTTTCCTATGAGGACTCTGATTATTTGTATCTTAGGCCATTTGATATTGTCCCACAACTCACTGACACTGTGTTTGCTTTTGAGTCTTTGTTCTCTGTGTGTTTCATCTTGGAAAGTTTCTATTGTTACGTATTTGATCAAGTGCCCTAATCTGTTCTTCTATAATGTCTGGTCTGCTGTTTACCCCACCATGTGTTCTTTTTCATCTTAGACATCATAGTTTTCATTTCTAGAAGTTTAATCTGGGCCATCTTTTATATATGTCATGTTTCTGTTTCACACATTAATTTTTTTCTTCTAGCTTCCTAAATCTGTGGGATTCAGTTACAACTATCAATGTCATCTGTGACATTTCTGCTATGTTCCAGTTGGTCAGTCTTTCTTCTCATTATGGCTTAGTCATACTTTCCTCTTTCTTTTCATGTCTGGTAATATTTGATAAGATTCCAGACATGCTCAACTTTGTGTTTTTGTACAATGGACATTATTGTATACCTTTAAGTATTCTTGAGCTTTGTTTCAGAATGCAGTTAATTTACTTAGAAACAGTTTGGTCATGTCTAGCTTTGTTTTTAAAGTTGGTTGTTTACCTTCACTATTTGATATTCAGTATGTTAAAAGCCATTTTATGTATTTTAGTTGCTTCAGGTGCAAGATTACATCCAGCCCTTGTTATAACATCACTGTTGGAAATGGAAATCTCCTGATGTTTATTTCTTTTTCTTATATTTTATTTTTTATTTTTAAACATTTTTCCTTTGTTCTTTATTTTCTTTGTCTTTTTTCTTTTATTTTTCCTCTTCATTTTTCTCTTATTTTTTATCTTGATCTTTCATTTTTAAAATCACTTCTTTTTTCTTTTTTATGGTACTTGACTCAATCACTGAAAAAATACATAGTTTTATTGAATTGCATAAACTACTATAATAGTCTTGCCCAATTTGGCTGACATAGATAGACATACGGAGACATTTAAAATATTGATTAACAGATAGACAGATCTGAGAAGGGAGGGTAGTAAGAGGGGGACTGGAAGAGATTAATCAAAGAACAAATATGGTTATACGCATAGCCCAGGACACAGACAACAATTTGCTAAAGGCAGGGGTGAGGGGGGAAGAGCAAAAGGGGAAGAAACAAGAAAATCTGTAATAGTGTCAAAAGTAAGAAAATAAAAGTAAATAAATAAAATATGAATTAATTTATCTATATTTTTATCAAGATATCAAATCAAAAAATTTTAACACTGAAATAGTATTATACACCAATTTTTTTCTTTTTCTCCCTCAGAAATTAGTTTCCCATAGTCAACATTTTGTTTTATTTTGGTTTCTGTTTTTTTCCTGTCATTGCAGTTGGTTAATTTTACCAAGTGAGCTTGAATTTGTGATTTTTATTTTCTAGTCACTTCTTACAGGTGTTTCTTAAGAAAAATTCTTATAACATGTCTTTGATCACAATTCTACTTTTAGCATTACCAAAAGAGTTTTTCTGAATACATTTGCTTTTATTCAGCAAAATTGTGGCATGGCTTAGTAATCAAACTTTTGACATCTGCATAGGCTAGCTGTTTAAAAATAATAGATGCTTTCCTAATGGCTCTAAATGATAGAGCTGACTCAAGTCTGTTACATGTGTTCATAGCCTATGGTTTCACTTTGTTGTGAAAGCTTATTATATTTCTGTTAATAAGTTCAATAAAATACTCTATGGCAACCTTGTTTAATTTCATTAAATTTATAAATGATAAGTCATATAGCTCAGTACACACATATAACTTTCAGGGAGCAGGTTTGATTCCTGGCCAAGCCACATACCTAGGTGGTCAGTTTGATTTCTGGTCCAGAAACATACTGGAGGCAGCCAATCAATGCTTCTCTCTTCCAATGATGTTTTTCTCTCCCTTTCTCTCTCTCTAAAAGCAATGAAAAAATATGTCTTCAGGAGAGGATAAAAAATAAATAAAAACTGTTTCAGGGAAGCAATCATGAATAGGAAGATCTTTGCAACTTAGTAACTGTTTATGCCTAAAAAGATATTTGTATTTTTTAGGGGTCATAGGGGATATTATTATTATTATTATTATTTTACATATGTTAATTCTGGTGTATCATTTCAAGTGTACTAAAAATTTTTAAACCTGTGTTCTTTCTTGGTTTCAAATAGATATTGTGGGAAATCGATCCCGCCCTCTCTTACCAGCCTTACGAACTCACTGAAGATTGTGTTTGTGGCTGACTCTGACCTTGCTTATGAAGGCTTTTTAATAAGCTATGAAGCAACTAATGCATCAGCAGGTAACAAAACAGCATTTGTAGACTTGGTTTCCTTCACTACACTAGTAAATAGTACTATGGGAATACTTTATTCCCAAACCTGTGGCATGCATGAAAGCTATATTGAGAACAAAGTGTAGTGACTTCAGTGTCTTCCCTATTAAAAATAGAATAAGGATTAGACAGAAGTATTGGGTCAGTATTAAAGTTTCGAATTTTGATTTTTGGAGGTGGTTTGTAAGAGAATGTTTTTATTCTTAGGAACTGTATATACTGATGTCTTCAGGAGAAAGGCATGGAATGTCTTCAAATTATTGTCAAGTGGTTCAGAGGATAAGAGAGGGGATGGGGACAGAGGGAAAGCGATGAGGCAACATGTGACTATGTAGCAAGTCTGAGTGAAAGGAATTCAGGAGATATTTCTTATCTATCATTTTTTTTAAATTGTGACTATGTTTTTTAAAAAGAGATTTTATTTATTTTTCAGAAAGACAGAAAGGGAGGGAGAAAGAGAGGAAGAGAAACATTGGTGTGTGAGAAACCTTTATTGGTTACCTCTCAGACTCCCCCTTCTAGGAACCTGGCTCTAAGGAGCTTAACCCAGGCATGTGCCCTGATGGGGAATCAAACCAGTGACCTTTTGGTTCACAGGCTGGTGCTCAACCTACTGAGCCATACCAGCCAAGGCAGAAATTTTCTACGAGTTTAAAATTCTACCAAAATAAAATTTCCCTCTACCGAAGAAACCAAATACATGTTTTGAAAAATTAGGAAAAGAACAACAGCAGATAAGAATAAGTAGCTACTACATGAAATTCTTTGGCAAGAAATGGAAGATTTCTTGAAAAAATATACATTTCTAAATTTGACTTAATGAAATTGAAACTTTAGCATTTATTCTTTTATTGTACTTTTCCTATTACTTAATTTCATCATTGTTTTGCTCTTTGTAAATGCAGCATAGAAAACAAATATTCTTCGCAAGGAGGGTCCCTGAGGTAATATGTAAACCAGAGAGGTCCCAACCCCAAAACCTAGGGGATTTATGAGAGTGTTATGTTTCTTTAGGCCTATGTTCCCACCTGGGATATGGACCATTTTAGAGAGTCTGAGCTTTCCTTTGGCCTCATACTTAGAGAGAGATTTAATGCTCCAAAATACTTTACAGTGTAAATCAATAGGAGACAGAGGCTGACTGAGTTTTCCAGCCTCTGGATTGCCCCTGAAGAAGTGTGGTGCAATTCCTGGCCTCTCCCTTGAGAAAGTTCTGGGAGCTTTTCCTGTGCTAGGATGTGCTCTCTCTGACATAGTCCTGTGTCCGGAGGGCTCCAGGCGTTCATCCTTAAAGTCCCCACTCCCATAACTAACTAACTAACTAATTTTAAAAAGTTTCTCACTAAAAATCCCTACCCAATTTCTCAGGTATTTCTTCTCAGAGGAGTTAGCCACTACTATTCATTTCAGGCAAAACTGCTGCTCTCTGCAGTAATTCAAGCTCTCTGTTTTGGTAGCATGGCTTTAGATCCCTTCAGAATCCTGCATGAGAGAATCATACACCGCTCTCTCCTGAGGGGTCCTCTCCAGGAAACAGTTCATTATCCAGCTCAAGCACATGGTAAATTAAATCCACAGTGATAAAAACAGGTTATGTTACACGATCGACATATTTGATGGAATGTATTCAGGTGTTTAAAATCCAATGGCCAAAATCGACTTTTCAAAAAATTACAGTGTGCACATAATTTTCCATACTTCTGTAGTTTTTTCTGCCTCAAGTATTTGGCCTGAACAACACTGAATATTACATTACGATTTGGAACAAGTCACTTGAACTCTCTGGGCCACAGTTTTCTCATCTGTAAAATTAAGGGTTTGGATTTGATGGTCTTTGAGATGTCTTCCAGCTTTAATCAACTGTATGAGCACAAGTTTAATTTGCTGCATGAATAAACTGACTGTATCTTAGCTAACATGCAATGCAGGCAGGGCCTCCTGAAAAATGTTAGGGTAAACTTTGTAGCTATGCAAAGTAAGATATATCTCTGCAATGACTAAAACAGCTCTGCTTTCACCACACTAGCTAGTAAGGCACTATCTAGAGCAGGAAGAACCAAGAGCAATCAAAATAATCTGGCAGGGAGAATGTTAAAGTTACATTCTAATTAAATACTTTTTCTTCCAAAAGATAAGACACAGGTAAAGTAAAAGTAAGTCAAGGAGAAGGAAAGGAGCAAGCTGGAAAGAAAGGGAAACAGGTAGGCAGACTCCCTGTGTGCTGACCATTACTTTGGCCTTTGTTTGGTCAGACAGGGCTGAAAACACAGACCAGGGAGTGTTCAATTTCCACCACCTAAGCCTGGCTGGTCACTGAGTGCTTGCATTTTGGCTCAGGGAAGAACTGGAATGGGCTCAGGAGGCTTTCTGTGAGGGCTGGGCCAGCGACAGCTGCACAGTGGGTGAGCCCTCCAGGCAGCCTGGGCCCAAGTGAGTTCCCACCTGGAAACACGGAGGTGTTAGGACACTTTCTTTTCAATTGTCAGTTTTTATACTTTCTGCAGACCAAAACAGTATCATGGAAAAACTCTCACGGAAGCTCAATCATTGGCCCTCCTTCTATTTTATTGCTCTAGCAGAAGTTATTTTCACAGCAATGACAGCTTTTGGTTCTTATTTCTAGTTCCTCAGCACAACAGGTGTGAGTTTCTTTGCTGAAGTTTTTCCTGTCTTGATCTGATAAAGGTTAAATTTCCTTTTCCATCTGTAGTGCAGGCCATGGAGCTATGATGTCAGCCTTTAAGTATGTGTTTGGGAGGAAGGAGATTGACATCTGGTTATTACTTTGGCTCCTTCCCCCATCACAGTTTCTGCCTTGGTCCAGATGTGCCGGGCAAACGGAAACAAAAAAGTAACCAGTAAAGAGTTTGTGGGTCGAAACTCAAGCTTTTCTTAGTAACTGATCATAAGACTAGGTTTTAATGTTTGCTCATTCAAAGTATGAAATATTTGGATTCTGAGAGGTTACTTAACTTGACTCATTTAATTTGTAAATTAAATTCAGTAATACAGTGTTCCCAAACTTGACTGTTCATAAGAAACTTGGAGTGGAATTTTCAAATTTAATTGATTAGTTAACTGTTCAGATTTAAATGATGATTTCATAGTCTATTAACATCTTTTGCATAAACATTTATATAATCCTACCAAGAGAGAACTTTCAAAGTATAAGAAATAATTGAGAGATGTACTTTATGCATTTTCTACTTTAACATTAGATGAAAACCTATGTAACATCTAGTTCCATATTTTTCAAACATTAAAACATTCATGACTCATTAGTGGGCCATGGAATTAACTTATTAGGTTACTACCTACATTTGCTAAAAGCATGGAATAGCATAGAAAGTATCAGTTTATCATATCAAGTTAGGTGTTATTTCACAAAACCGGTTTGCAATATCTATGAGTGCATGTGATGGATGTAAATGTTTTTTTTATGGTATGTCAGAAAGTTTGAAATGCTAATATAGTCCAACTACCTGATTTTTTATATTAGTGGAGTTGGGTCCAGAATTGAAGTTATCCTGCAAAGAATACACAGCTAGTTGGTATAGAAGCCAAACTCAAGTAATCTAGCCCCCAACACCCAATCTGTTTCACCACCTTTAAGTTAGCTTTTGCAAATGCTGTAGACAAACTGTATCTGGTGCGGCTGGTAACCATCAATTCACAGCTATGGTGGAATTGTGGCACACCTTCCTGTTTGCTTACAATGGAAGTGCTTTATAATTGTCTGGGGAAATGGCTGGGAAGTATCAGAACCTCCTCAAGATACGGTTAAAAGTGGAGCCCAGCAGGATTTCCCAGACTCCTCGTTCCCAGGGAAGAGTTCCCTCCTACCCTTTCATGGTGTGTGTTTCGTGCCATTTCTCCTACATCATCTCAGGAGCCTAGAAGAGGCATCTGAGACTTAGAAGTCAGAAATAATTACCAGAAGGGCAAAGAGTATTTCTTTAGAAGGCATGAATAGAGAGAGGTTGATTCTATTTTAAAAGTTAAATCCAGTAGAACAATGTTTCCATATTCTATTGTTCATGAGAAACTCAGGGTGGGATTTTCTTGTTACAAATTCAGGTATCAGGGATCTACCTGGAAATTCTGATTCAAATAGGTCTCAGGTGGGTTTTCGCCAGGCAATTCAAATGATTCTAATGCAAAATTGCAGTTTCTCAAGATTTGAAAGCCATGTCTTAGCACATAAATTGCTATATGATACAACTGAGATGCAATCATGGACAGGATGGCAGCTGCTCAGGGTCGCAAGTCCTTTCCATGATGTGGTGAAAGAGGGCTGAAGACAAAATCAGGCATCTGGGTTCTAGTTCCAGTGTTGATACTCACTTGGAAAACTTTGGGCAAGTCAGGGCCTCTCTGGTTCTTTCCACCCTGAATTTTGTATTTCCTGCTGTGAGATATTCAGATATTTTTTTCCCTCCAGAAAGGGTGCTTAGTCAGTCTATTGATCCTTTAAAGATTTACTTTTTTAATGGTCAGTAGTTTCTCCTACTTTTTAATAAATGGGTATCCTAGCACTTCCCATCTCAAAACTTATTTATTATTTAATTTCTTAATCCTTAGAATGAAAATGCTGAAGAAAACATTTAATCCTGACATTCTTAGTCTTCTACTCATCCTCACTTATGAATGGACATTTCCTGCACAGAGAAACCATGGTATTAGTAAAGAGCATAGGGTTAGGCAAGGGAAAACTTGGGTTTGAATTTTTATCTTTGGCATGTCCAAATCAAGGGATTTTGGAATTTAACCTGCAGGAATCTCAGATCCCTCATTCATACCTCTCTAAAAAGCAGGGGTTATAATGACTGGCTGTTTCACATAATTGGGGATGATAAAATGGCACATTCTATAAAAATGACAAAATAGCTGTAAAGCACAAACACTGTGCCCTGGTATAAAAAATAATGGGTGATGTCCAATTGCTGCTTTAGTGAGTTAGCTTATATTCATATTCATTTGAATTGATTATCTACAAGGAAGAATGAAACATTGTGGTTGCTAACTGCCTGGCAGGAGATTTTAGTGTAAAACAGATGTTGGTTAGGGAGGCTTCTTCTTTCCTAAAGGAAAAAGTGAATCTGTAATTTTACCTTCCCTCAAGGATTCACTTTGGTGAATGTTATATAAAATATGCCAATAGAAGCTATGGCTCCAGCCTTGACTATTATTTAACAAATATCTACAAAATCTGAAGTCACATGGATTCATGAAGACACAAAATGACTCTTGAATGAGTTCAGAAAGTACCACTTAATAGGTTGATCCTTAATGTGACTGGATAATCGCATTATTACCTGAGGCAAAGAAGGGAGGTGATTACCCGTAATCTAGAGTATCCCAAAGAAATACATTCTCAAATCCACAGGATTCCCTTGTTCTTTCCCTATCACCCAAACCACATGGGACTGATGTCCTTCCTCATTGCTTTGTGAATTGGAAGGATTATCCATGCTTTGGGTTTTTTCCCTTTCATAATGAGTTGAATGCTCTTACTAAAACTTATTTGAAAACTTATTGGAGGCAAAGATATATTGTGATTTTTAGAAAGACATAGCTTTGTGATTTTGTAATAGCCCACAGAGGAAATTTGTATATTTTCTCGTTTCTTTCTTAACTTTTTTTTTTCAAGGTTGATAAGAAAGAAAAACATTCAAGGCTTATCAATAGTTGTTTGGTCTTCAGAGATTTGCTTCTCCATTGCTGGCTCAGTTGAATAGAATGGATGGAAGAAATATGATTTTCTTTATCATCTCTTTGTAAATGTTGCCAGAGTATCATAAAAGGCAAACAACCCCTGCATAGGAGTTTTCCTTTGTTTGGCAACATAAATTACAAGCAAAAAGGATTTTTTATATTTGCATTTTGTATTGATGTAGTAAGAATTATACCAACACATGATTATAGGAATAAATTCAATTTTAATTATTTATGGTTATTGCAATGCATAAGAGCCTAACATTCATATTTTTCTGTATTAGTATTATTCTACAAAGAGCTATTTATTCTACCAAGGGAAGAAAACATGAACATTGTATACAGACTTCAGTTTTAGATAAGAGGAGTTACTAGCCTTTTAAGCAATAGACACATTAAGTTCAATGAACCAGTACTTTTCTCTATATAAAATTAGATATGTAGCATAAAAATACAATCAAATTTTAATAATAAATATTCTATTAATATTTATAGCAGGTGTAACTTCAAAAATATTTTGTATTGCTCTAATTTTATATATTATTTATTAGATATTTTAATTATTTACTGGATTTCCTTTAGAGAACTCAATCTGTTTTCATACAGAGTTTACTTTTAACCCTGCAGGGTCACAGCTGACCTGAGAGAAAAAAACAAACACTTTCCTTAAATATTGTTACATATAGTAGTTGTACAGGTTCAAGGTCATGACTTGCTGTGTATTTGTAGGTGACTAATGTTAAGTCATAACGTTTAAGCTGTCAGTTTAGTTATAAAACATGTTTCATAAGAGTGTGTGATATTCAATAGTAAATTGTATCTGAAAGAAACCTCGAACTCCAAAGTCTGTGTTGGTGCCTTGAGCATAGCAATATTGTTTGCAATGACTGTTGGAAACATTTTGGAAAGCCAACTATTAAAAATTCTGATTAATTAATGTTAAAGAGTTATGTGGTTGTATTTTTAACATTATCCATGTTTTTATTATTTAAAAAGAAAAATTTTATTTTTTACAATTTTTATTTCTTTGTTTAATAATTTCTAGATTGTAACTGAAAGTAAATTCAAAAATGATCCACTTATTATATAAATATATAAATAATTTGCAATGTTTTCTTTTCCAAATTTCAGCCCATACCATTAATGAATGTATCTCTCAGATACACGCAAACTATGCTGTAATTTTTTATACTGTGACCTCTGCATGTTTTAACATAACATAGATTTTTATTTTGTAATTTTATTAGGCAAACTTCACCTGTAGTTGAAATGAATGTGTCACTACTACATTAAAAATATACAACATTTTTATCATCCTGGAAAGTAGCATAGGGTCTCCTAGATTTATCCCTCTATGTATGCTATCGCAACACTGCACACCTGATTATTATCACTATTGATTAGTTCTGCCTGTTCAACAGAGAGATATAAGTGGGAGCACACAGTATGTACCCTTTTATATTTGGCTTCTTTCATTTCGCATAATGCTTCTATAATTTCCTTATGTGATTCTATTTGTAACTAGTTATTTTTTCATCTTATTAATGAATGACCTTCAACTGTATAGATATATCACAATTTGATTATCTGGACAATTGGGTTGTTTCTAGTTTTTAGCTATTATAAAATAAGCTGCTATGAACATTGATATAAAAGTTTTTTGTGGACTTATGTTATCTTTTCTCTTGGGCAATACCTAGGAGTAGAACTTCTGGCTCACATGGTACATAAAGAGGAAAAGGACACATTGTATACAGAGAAACCATGGTATAAATAACAGCTGGATTCCAATTAGAGGCAATAGAAGTAAAAAGAAAAGGGTTGAGAGCAGGGAAAAGATTTAAATTTCCAGCACAAAGTATTTTCAACATGAGAGGGCAAAAGAGACATTTTTAGGCAAACCAAAGTTGAGAGAATTTATTACTAGAATAGTTATACTACATGGAATACTAACAATGCCTGTCATGCCAAAGGGAAATGATACCAAAGAGCAATAGGTATCTACAAAAAGGAATGAAGAGCACCAGAAATGGTGAATAACTGGAAAAATAAAAGGATTGCTTTTTCTTGTTATTTCTTTAAAAGACAACTAAGGTCCTGGCTGGTGGCTCAGTGGATAGGTGCTGGCCTGCAAACCCAAAGGTCTCTGGTTCGATTCCCAGCCAGGGCACATAACCAGGTTGCAAGCCAGGTCTCTGGTCAGGTCCATAGCTGGAGGCAGGTGAAAGGCAGCCACACATTAATGTTTCTCTCCCTCTTGCTTTGCTCCTTCCCCCTCTCTCTGGAAATAATAAATAAAATCCTTTAAAAAAAGATAACTAAGGATTCAAAGCAAAAATAAGAGTAAGAATTTATAACGTAAATAGAATTAAATGACATAACTAAAATTACATAAAGAAGAGGATAGTAGACAGAATTACATTATTGTTAAACTTGCTGTGGAGAGGGACTAATCTAGTGCCAGTTACCTGTCATGGCTGGAAACAGACATGTCTACAATTTTGAATTAAAAAACATTAAAGAATCTCATCTGACTTAGGAGAGAGGACAGGAGGGAGTGAAAAAAAGAGATGAGAAAAACAGAGCAGGTAACAGGGTGGGAGAAAATAAGGTAGTTGTCCCACCCCTCTTAGTTTTCAATACATTGTGTAATATAATTATAACAAATATTTACTGTATCTGATCTGAGCCAGTAGTATGGTAAGTGAAAAGTTAATGGTTATTAAGGTCCTGTTCATATTTGTAGACCTAGTAGAGGAAATATATTCACATAAAGTTAACCACAATAAAATATGTTTGGGACTCAAATTATTATTTGCATAAAGTTTTATTGAACAAAAGGAAGTTAATTTTATTGGATTAGGAAAGGTATCTCAAAGAAGTGATACTTGAATTTGACCTTAAATAATAAGCTAGAGTTTATTTGTTAAAGGGTGAGTTGGAAAGGAGGAGGAGATGTTAGGTAAAGCGGTTCAGACAAAGTGAAGTGTAAAGCTTATTTGAATATATTAGAGAGTGTGTTTACCTTTGTGCCAGCAACAGAAGAGAAGATTGATATCTAAGTCAGTGTTTCAGTAGGGATTAACAAACAATTATATTTATGCAGCAATAATGACTTGCATCTGGGCAAGGTACAGAAAAATTACTTCTCAAAAATGTCATTAAATTAGGGGCTCTTTTGCATGGGAACTTGATTATACATTCTACTCTGCTGCAGACTTATTGCAAGTTGCATTAGAAATGTTCAATACAATTGTGTTTCCCCTTTGGGTGTAGAGTTGGTAAGCAAGAAACATTATTCCTTTAAAAACAAATGACATGAACAGATCATTTGCTCTAGATACTTGATTTACTGGCTAAAGCTATCTGAATGGTGGGATAGTCAGTGAGTCTCAGTTCTGCCAGTTCAGCAAAGCTGGGTCATAGCCTTTATTTAATGTCCATCCAGCGCATGAATTTTTATCTTACTGGGTCTGAAATACTTAACCTGCCATCTCCATTCCCACTTCTCTCTCTGCTTCTCTCCTTCCCTCCCCTGTTTTCTCCTGTTTTTTGCCCTCCCTCCCTTTCTTCCTTCTGTCCTTCTTTCCTTCCTTTCTCCCCCCTTGAAGAAATATCTTGGCAAATTATACAAAAATACAGAAAAGCCTTGACCAGTGTGGCTCAGTTGGTTGGGCATTGTCCTGCAAAGCAATAGGTCTCTGGTTCAATTCCCCACCAGGGCACATGTCTGGGTTGAAGGTTCTGTTCCTGGCTGGGGTGTGAGCAAGAGGCAACTGATCAGTTTCTCTCCCACATCAATGTTTCTCTCCCTCAATCCCTCCCTTCACCTCTCTCTAAAAAGAAAAGTATATAAAAATATCACTCTTGATGCCTTCAATACAGTAAAGCCTCGATTGCTTGATGCAGAGAATAGAGCAAACCAAATAATTGGTGAATGCCTGTTATTCTGAGAAGCAGTAGAACCTGTAATATTTTTGGTAGGTCTCTGTGCTCTCAATACCAGTGGTTTCTCTGTTGTTTTCCGAGTACGATTACACAATAGCAGCTGGGGAAATGGCATACCTAAACTAAACATCCTCAGTTTATTTTTACTTATGATTAACAGTTTATTCTCCCCCAAAACTTTCCAGTAGGATATCTGTGCCTATTCCTGCACCCTAGATTTATATTATTACTGGGTTTAATTGAAAGTACTTCAAAAAATGCTTTGAAACAAAGCATGAAACAAAATATTCTTTGGGAAATATCTCAGACTTGGAGAGCATAAGGATTGAGTGGGCTGGGTACATACGGAGTTTGAAGGACTGACTAGATAAAATTAAACTCTTCCAGTATTTCAATAGAATAGTTAATATTTCTATTGGACAAAAGCATGTTAAAGTACTACATAAATGTTTTATATGGTCTAATTTATTCCTCATAATTTATACTGTTTTCCTTACACCATTCTGGTCTATTTTGAAACCTGGTGATGATTACTACTGTTTATTGAGAACATACCCTGTGCCAAGGCCTTTAACTGCATCATCTCTTTTTTACATGTATACTCACAGACTGTTACTATCTCCAGTTTAAAGGTGAGGCTCAGTGAGGTGGAGCAACTTGTCTGAGGTTCATAGCTTGTCAGCGTTTGAGCTGGGTATTGATTCACAGCCAGTCTGCCCCTGCATCTCATCTATTCTTCACCTCATGACTGAGGTGCCTGCTTTGTCATTGCTCACAAATGCACACATGGTGAAAACCATTTGAAAGGAAGCGTATGAGAAGGAGAAGAGAATTAAATTATCGCTAGGTCCCATCTATGATTTCTGTAGTTGAGCCCATTTTTTAATGTCATTGATAATTTGTATGAATTAGAAAAATTAAGGCCCTGGCTGGTGACAGTGGATAAGGCTCTGGCCTGCAAACCCAAAGGTCGCCTGTTCGATTCCCAGCCAAGGCACATAACCAGGTTGCAAGCCAGGTCTCCAGCCAGGTCCATGGCTGGAGGCAGGTGAAAGGCAACCATACATTGATGTTTCTTTCCCTCTCTGCCTCTCTCCCTTCCCCTCTCCCTAAAAATAATAAAATAAAATCCTAAAGAAAAGAAAAATTATAATACTTCCTATAGAATAGAAATTTGTTCACTTATTATATATATCCATATAATTATATATTATATAATATATAGTCATAATATATAATAACAAATTTCCACTACTTAGCTGCTTAAGTTTACTATTAACAATTGTTTTTGACTTTGACATTTCAAAAACTTCATTTTAAATAGAATTATTCTTTGAACATTCCAGAATGGCCTACTAAAAATCAAGTACATTGGCACAAATTAATTGAGTGTATATTACTGAATGTTTTATGAATATAGGGTAATTCTTTTTTTCACAGTATGCTTAAATGACTATACAGAAGACTCTGGTATACTCACATCTCCAAACTTCCCCAACAATTACCCCAACAACTGGAAATGCATTTATAGAATCACAGTAGGAACCAGCCAGCAGATTGCCCTGCACTTCACTAACTTCAGCTTGGAGGAGCACATTGGTGGAGAATGCATAGCAGATTTTGTGGAAATCAGGTAAACACATTAATTTCATCATAATGTTTTTCACTATTTTTATTCATAGTCTTTCTTAGAAAGGTTAATTTTTAAAAATACAGAATTTCTCTATTAAACTCCTTGTAGTACTCTTTCTTATAAGACATGAAGTTTGTTATTTGGAGCCTGACTTACTAGAAGAAAAACAGAAAATTGTGTAAGAGTTAGTGGTTATTTTGAAATGGTTCTTTTATTGCAAGTATTTGAAAATAAATTCCAGATTTTATTTGGGCAGAGTAAATAAATGTACTAATACTGTGAAATTAGATACTTCTTGTTGTTGAATAATTCCTTTATGTAACATCAGTTTAAATTGTAAGCTGTTCAGTGTTCATTTAGTCTATTTCACAAAATGATGCTAAGGTAGCAACTTTATCTTAAGGTTTTCACAGAGCTTATGTGTCAAATACTAGAAGTCTAGGCTTATCAATTTCAGTGCAAGACATTTTTAAGAATTATTTGCTACCTTGAAAGGCTGTGCTTAAGAAGTTGTATTTTCAGTAAAGATAAGTTAGTCTACCAATTGATACCTCTCCAGATTATTAAATTGACTTAAATTGGGCTAATCAATTTGGTATACATCTGTGTTAAATATTTTATTTAGTGTTTTAAAAGCCTGGAATCTTATACTATTTTATAGTAAATTTTATTTTATGTAAAATAAAGTACTAAAAAAGTCACAATTGTACCTATTATTCTAAAATAACATAATATTCTTAATTTACAATAATTAATCATTGGTGTTTAATGTTGACTGAATCCTTTTCCTAAAAGAAGCTACAGATTATAAACTAGAATTAAGACCCCTAAAAGTTCTCAAAGAAAGAATTATAAATCTTTTGCTATGTAACTCAAATATGATATATTAAATTTTAAATCTTTTCTCAGAAGAAATTTTTCAAAAGGAAAACATGTAAGGCTTCTCTGTAAATTTAAGCAACATTTATTTGTACTTTTAATAATTACAGGTTTGTTATCTGGTGTTCTCTGACACTTGCCAGACACTTTATTTGAGAAGGAGAAGACTAAACACTTTGCCTCAGTTTGCAGTTGATTAAATAAAATATTTTGCCAACTATTAATGATAGTTATTCTTTATTAGATTATTCAATTTTGCTTAATAAATTGAAAACTTGAAATGATGTCTATAAGAGTATTTTTGAGAGATGTTGGTTGGCATAAACCATCTCTGTCTGCCATCTCTGCAATGTCAAAGTTCAAATAATGTTAAATGTTTATACAATAATATTAGCATTAACCTAATGAGAGTTCACATCTGTATTCTGTTACAGAGATGGAGGCTATGAAACTTCTCCATCCCTGGGAAAATATTGTGGCTCAAAGTTACCTCCAAGAATCATCTCTCACAGTAACAAATTATGGTTACAATTTAAGAGTGACTTCTTTGAGTCAAATTCTGGATTCTCAGCTTACTGGGATGGATCGTTAACAGGTAAATGGTAAAGCGCTCTTCTTTACTGGTGAGTCCAATGGGGTAGGTTCCTGGTTCTTGCATTGCCATACCCTTATCTATATTTTTCCATCTATGTTTTGTGAGTACTATGTGTAATAAGCTTCAACATTGTAAATATTTCTGAATTAACAGTAGCTTTTCAGTTTTGAAAGACAAAGTAAGGGAAAATGGTCTGGCTCCGTGGTGTATTCATTAAGCTGGTCACCTTGGTTAGGAAAAGGAAAGCACATTGATGTGAATTAGGATTCTAGGCTGGCCAATCTTTGGTGATGTAGTTGTTTTGTAACTTGGAGTAACAGCAGCACCAGTTTGACGTGGATAAGGAAGTTCAATTTTACCCAAAAGAATAGCTCTGTATGATTCCACCTCTTTCTTCGACAGGTTGCGGGGGCAACCTCACCACCCCCACGGGCACCTTCACATCTCCCAACTACCCAATGCCCTATTACCACAGCGCTGAATGCTCCTGGTGGCTGAGGTCCAGCCGTGGCAGCCCGTTTGAGCTCGAATTTGAAGAGTTTCACCTGGAGCATCATCCCAACTGCACTCTGGATTATCTGGCTGTATGTATAAAAGTTTCGGTTGTATTATCCACTGCCTCCTCCTTGCCCAACACTCATAGGTTTATTTCTATTTTTGAGATTTGGGAAAGGGAACATTTCAACAAAATACCCATATAAATATTCTAAACAAAAAAAAATTAAAAGAAAATTTGAGGAAAATGACTCACCTTCTAAGGGTAGTGTGTATTACTGAATTAGATTCACAACATTTAAAATATATTGAATATAAACTATATATATACTAAATATTAAAGTATTAAGTATGATTAAAAGCCTACTGAAAGGCATTATAAGATTTATCATGAATTTAGCTATATACTTTCTATGCATGCAGTGCAAGATGATAATTTAGAGGACTAAATGGTAAATTGGAGAAGATAATTGAAGTCATCCATGTACAACTTTTTACAGTACTAGCTAGCAATTCTGCCTTTTCCTTTAAAAAACAATCTAAATTTTAAAATGTATTAAAGTATCATAAATTATAAATGATGAAATAAAAAAGCAAGGTAAGACTACTGATAACAGGTATGCTTTCAAAAATATGTATCAGTCATTTATTTTTCAATCTCCAGACTTCATCCTGGGTTCACACCTTTACTACTAAACATAGCCATGGCTAAACAGCCCAAGTTCATGGCCGCAGTCTATAGGCATTTCAATATAATTTTTAAAGATATTTAGATTCAGGGCTATTTTTTTGTTATGTCATATATGCACTTCTTCTCCAGTCCTTAAGGATTATAGAGATCTTTACATAGTATTTAAAGCCATATCATCTGACATTTACAATGTTTTATTAAAGGTATATGATGGTCCAAGTACCAGCTCTCATCTGCTAACTCAGCTCTGTGGGAGTGAGAAACCACCTCTCATTCGATCTAGTGGAGACAGCATGTTTTTAAAACTGCGGACAGATGAAGGTCAACAAGGAGGTGGCTTCTTGGCCAAATACCAGCAGAGTAAGTATGTTTGCTGGCTGCCTGATGCCTGTGGGTTTCGATCTTTTGATGAATGAAAGAAACTAAAATAAGGATAAACCATTGGTTTGATTAATTAAAATTAAATCTTATCTTCTCACTAAGAATATTTTAACTACTTGAGGGAGAAATGCTTATGCATTAAATTTATCATGTAATTAAAGCAGGTGGTAAGCTATAAAAACTTAGAATTCTGAGTATTTAATAGGCTGAAATAGTTGCAATTCAGCTAAAGGTCAGTGTAACAGATTAATAGCTAATAGGTTTTCATTTGTATCAAACATTGTGGTTAGACATTATTCCATTGTACATACTATCTCCCACTCTTTGTTTGTTTGTTTGTTTTGGTCTTGTACTGCAAAAGGCACTAGGGTCCTTTGTAGTCACATGTAGTCACATGTAGAATAGGCACATTCTTTACTGTGGAAAAATCTGGTGTTTGTGGAGATGCCATACTAGAATCTGCTTTCCCAGGATGCTACCTGGGAAATATTGAACAGAAAGACCAGGGGCTGAGGGGTTTGTCCTGCCTGGGAAGGTCACTTTTCTTCTCTGGGGTTCCATGACTTTTTCTCTTAAAAATGGAGATTCGGTTAGGTGATTGTGAAAGCTTTCTTCTAGCTCTAGATTTAAATACTTCCTAGCTAGCTTCAAAATGGACATTCAAGAAATAAGGTTTTCTTGAGTTTGTTACTTAATAAATACTTTACTTTTGTTTTTAAAAACATAGTTCCTTGTCCCACAAATTCTAAATGTATTCATAATTTTGATACAACTACCTAAAAATAGAATTGAAAGTCACAAAATTATGATCTGAATATATAATTTCCTTTTGAATTAGTGAGAGTATTAATGTTTAACTTTGACTATTTGAAGACTCACATTCATTTATTCTGGGGGTTAAGCTGAACTCTAGATAGTTTTGAATACTGAGTTTTAATTATATATAGTTTTATTCTTCAGAAATGCATCATTAGTGCATGAAAAGCCATCCCAAATTTTAGCAAATAATAACATCTACTTGGTTGAGCACATAATACTTTCCCTAATTTTTTTATTGCTGTGCTGATTTATTTCTCAGTTACCTTTTATTTCTACGATATTTTATTTTTCTCCCATAATTTCAGAGCATTAAAGGAATAATTTACTTCACATAGATCCTTAAAGGTGAGAATCAGAGGTAACCAGTGAGATTTTCCATGTAATTTGCCATTTGAAAGAGAGGTTTGCAGATGGCATGATCTCTGAGCACTGACAACAGCCCCTCTGGTTTAATGGAATGTATTTTCCTCTGCCAGGCTTTGTTGTCATTGAGGCACATGAGACTTATCTGCCTAGTAGGTGTAACTTTAAGCAGGCATCTAAAACCACGAGATTATTCTTTAGAAATCTTATGGGGACAAAAATGTGATCTAAACATATTCAAAGAGAAACAATTAGAGTAGCCCCCTGCTCTAGCCAAGGAAGAGTTTTTTGAAGAGCCACAAGTGCATACTTTCTCAAACCAAAGTTTATACATGGTGTTCCAGGCACCTGCCAGGAAGCTGTGTTGTGGTAGAAGTGCATATATGAACCACAATCTTCAGAGAATACTTTTTCAATGGATAGTAGTATTTATTTTTCCCAATTTTTACTTGTACATCATACTGATAATGTAAAGAAGATGTCATTAGGTTTGGCTGAATTTGGCACCGACTCCCAGGACAAGCCATACCTAGCCTAGAGGTACCTAGAATAGTTCTGTTGAAAAATAATCTGTTTGAAGAGAATGTCACTATTGGACTGAAGACTTTTTTAAAAATTAAAAGTTTTTATTTTTCCTTAATCCTGTACATTCTCCCTATTTGTGCGGTACTTCCTGATGACTAACCAGAGGAATAATAGAGCCTTTATTGCAAATTTCATGCTGACTTTTGAATTCAACAAAGCCAAGTTGTTATTCATTTTTAGCATTCACATAGAACTTTGTGTTTTTAAACTATTGAATTTAAAGGTCAAGATTTCTGTCTCTTCTAAATGTTAAAGTTGGAAGAAAAAAAAAAAAAAACACCAAAGCATAGAATGTTTAATACACTGCTCTAAACAAACAGATCTCTGAGTAGTGCTAAGCTATTCAGCATTCCATCAATTGACAGGAATTGGATGCCCACGCTAACATAGGCGATTTTCATGGCACTTTAAATGTGATGAATTCACTTAAGCATTATTTCACATTTGTTTTAAATGGACACTCTCTCAGTCTAAAAATACTGCACCAAATACATTTATATACACACTTTTAAACCTAGTTTTTAAAAAGGAAATCTCACACACATCTTGGAGCAATTTTGACATATTTGATAGTGGTTCCTAACAACTATGGTTGTTTTTTCCAGCGTGTAAGAATGTGATGATCATGAATCAAACCTATGGCATCTTAGAGAGCATACATTTTCCACACCCCTATTCTGAAAATCAGCGCTGCAACTGGACCATCCAAGCCACAACTGGCAACACTGTGAATTACACATTTTTAGAATTTGACTTGGAGAATCACATAAACTGCTCTACGGACTATTTAGAGGTATGTATTCTGAACTAAGTAAAAATCACTATATTTTTCAGATCACGTTAGGCAAGCAAAACTAGAAGTCATCATGCTTTGAAGAACTGAATTCCTAACCCTGCCTTACACACTTATAGTAAACCAAATAGCTATGGCATTCATCATGAATATTTTATGTTTCTTTTTCTGCATCATCTTAATACGAAGGATATTTAACCTCTTAAATTATATACACAAATAACTATGTTTTTAGGTTTCATTATAACTTCTGGATTGACTGACCTCATATTATTTAAATAATGCAGAAGTAGAAGAATAACTTATTTTTTTATTGGTTGTTTTTATGTGTGTGCTCTATAAACAAGAGATTAGAAAAATGTTTGGTTGGCATGGCTTTATTTAATACTTAATTTGTCCAGTACTAGAACTCATGATTTTTATTTAAATTTATGCTCATTTCAGTTAATTTTTCTTTTTTGTAAAATAGAAATTTCTATTTGTTGTAATAATGACCACTAGTGACACTTATTTGACTTTCCAGCTACAATGCTATGCAATAAAAATTGCTTGAAAATTAGGGAATACAAAATATGAGGTAATCTGCTATGTTTACAAGGTATTTTATTTACAAAAACCTTTTTGCTAACTTTTCTATGCAACTTTTTAGGGTTATAGATTGTAGTTAGGCAGCTATTTATTTACTTTATTAATGTAATTATGCCTTCATGTATAAAATTACATATCTTATAAAGTATTATATTAATTTAGAAATACTGATTTCCATTCTCACACTCCATGAAGTAATTTTACTTAAACATTTTACATATATTTGACATCTAGTTTTTATCATTAATGAAATTACTTTCTGAGTCAGCTAACATGTCATCTTTATATCCATCTTCATTGTTAATATATAATACTTTTGAATCCATATGTGATGATGTTTTTACTAGAAGTCTTTTCTGAAGTGACAAGTGCCAGCTCTGTTAACTCTAGGACATTGCCTTCCATCTCACCTGTCCACAGCATAATAATTCTGTATGTTTCTTTTTAAGGCGATCAGTGGTTTTGAGAGATCTGTCTTGTAAAGACTTCTAACATCCAGCATTTATAAATTTGAGGACATATTCTCAGGAAAAAAATTACTTTATTCTTGTAAAAATTTTACCCTTTTTACTAATTTGTAAAGAAAAAAAACACTACCATTGATTGAAGTTGTTTGAAGTTAACATATTTTTTTCCAAATTGCACTTTTTCAAAACAAAAATGAGAAACTTTCCATACTTTGAAAAGTTTTCTGAGGTCTTGAATATATGGATTGCCCTGTTTTGTATGGGTTATAAAACCTTTGCCTTATATTTAGAAAAGTGTTCACCCATTAGAAAGTTATATTTTCTAGTATTCAAAGACAATATGATACAACATAAAACAAACATAAGCATGAACTTGATAATAGTTTTGAAGTTCATTTTCCTTGATCTAGTGTTTAGATGGTCTTCACAAGCTTAATAATGGTGTGCTTGTCTCATGCCATTTACCTGGAGTTGCCATTTTTCTCTTTTTAAAATTTTTTTAAAATTGAATTTTACAGAGAGAGGGGAAAGATGTGTGTGTGGCAGGGTAGAGATTTGTTGTTCCATTTATTTATGCATTCATTGGTTGCTTCCTGTATGTGCCCTGACCAGGGGTCAAACCCTCAGCCTTGGTGTCTGGGGACAATGCTCTAACCAGCTGAGCTACCCGCCAGGGCAGCTCTTTTCTGTGCATGGTGAGATCCTGATCATTCTTTAGAAAAAAAATTGAAAAGTTGCTTTCAAAGCCCCTTGTTCTTAGCACAAACATAGCAGGTTATGTTATAGTTTTACAAGTTGTGATTGTGTCTATATGCCCTGTTGGACTCTTAAGAGCTGTGAAGGTGGGAGCTATCTTCTACTAACTTTATAACCCAGGGACCGATGATAGAGTTGCAATCTTATAAGAGTTTAGTAAGTTCAGGTTAAATTGAATATCACAGACATATTTTAACATCAGCCTAATGATAGCTTTTAATTGAGAAAAATTGAATTCCAAACTGGCCTTTTGGTGTAAGTCCTATATAGTCATTGCAATTCTGTCCCTTTGAGCACAAGCCAAAATAGAACTCATGGCCTTGCAGAGTATTGCATGTGTTACAATCTGCTAGGCACTGCGGGGTGATTTGATGAAGCACGCTGGAGAAAGATGCAGAGAGGAAAAAGCTTTTGAACTAAAATTCAAAGGAGGCTTTGGCGGTAAGAATGGGGAGGAAATGAAATGAAATGTTTCCAGGAAATGGACTTACTTCAGGAGGGAATGGTAACAAGGCCCATCAGATAATTTTTGGAGATGTTTGAAAACTGTCAAATAAAAAGTACTTGTTTCAATAACTGCAGAGCAGCTCACGAGAGGCCCTGCAGAGATGATGTTAACAGGCATGCCACCTATCTTGTGCAATCACGATGGTGAAAGCAGCGAAAATACAGAATGAGAACCAGAAGTTCAGCAAAGGCTTCCTGAGAAGGAGGCGGCTACCAGAGGGAGGAGCCTCTTCCGTTTGGTTAAGCCAAGGGGCAAGAGCAGGCTCTGTGATGGCTGGCCTGGGAAGGAAAACACAAAAGCACAAATAACCATTAAAGGAGAGCAAAGCTACAAACACAAAATGTAGTTTTCAGTATTTTAATAACTTGCAGTTAAAGGTTCTTTTTTTTTCCAAGTGACTTAGCCAAGTCTCAATTGAGGGACTGTGACTGCAGCCAGAATGGAGTTCTTTTGAATTAATAAAACTGAAACTATGAAAGGGCTTGATTAGGTGCTGGTTGGACACCGTACCCAACTTTGCCGAGAGATGTGGGTTGGCATAAGCTCATAGGGAATCTAATCCATCCTTCGTTATTTTGTCTTCTGGGCCAAAATAAAAACGATTAAGTTTTAGAAATAAAATATTCAGTGGGAGGAAGGGTCATTTCTTAAAGGAGTAACACTGTATTGCTCATACGATTATGGGAATTCTTCCTGTATTTTACAAATGGATTTCATTTTTTTCCTTTTTACTTTGAGTCTGAGTCTCCATGTGGAAGAGGAGACAGGAGACTTATAGGTGATTGAATACACAGCAGAAGTGGTGGATTCAGGGGAAATCAGCACAGAGATGTATAGGAAGACCAGAGCATGGATTAGGTCCATAGGGAGGATGCGGGTGGTGAGGAAAGGAAGGAGGAAAACGAAGAGGTTATTATGTTATGGAAACTGAGGGGAGAGATTATACTAGGAGGTGACAGCAATCCATCAGGTAAGATTCTCCCAAGGAGTCAAGAAGGTCATGTTTGAGCAGTGTCCCTTGGAGATCAGTGTGACCCTGGGCAGAGCCCTGTTTCAGAGGTGGCGGAAGCAGGAACGGCTGTGGTGTGAAGAGGCATGAATGCAGTGTCTGAGTTTGCTCAAACAAATTATCATTAAGTCTGGGCCTCTTTTCTCCCATCTTCATCCTTCATTTCCCTAGCTGGTCCTCAAGTGGCAAGCTTCCATGACACAGCTGCCCTTGTATGTTCTCTTGTATGTCAGTGTCTCTTAAACTGTGGCTCAGGATTGGACGCAACACCCCAACTAACATATCCAGGACCAAGTATGCTGGGACTATTATCACGTGGTTCCTATACTTCTGGTATTTGTAGGCTGAGGTTAAATGAGTTTATTGTTAGTTAAGTCACAATGCTGGGGTATATTAAAACCTATCATCTCCAGGTCATTTTTACATGAATTGTAATGGCTGCATTCTCATTCCTAGGATATTATTCTTAGTAAGTTATATTTGACTACTTTGCTGGGAATTCCATCACTTCATGATCCCCCTAAATCCTGATTCTCCAGTCTGTAGAGCATTCTTGATCTGTATATAGATTCTTTGGCAATTGGCCTACTACCGCCTCAAGAATAATTGATAAAAATGTCAGACAAAATAGTGCCTATTTCAAATGCCCCAAAATGATAGGCTTCTTTGGTTAAAGTTATATATTATTGAAAACTTTTACAATCGCATCATTCAAACGACTTGGTAGTAGTTAAGAGCTGATCTTTATCAAGGACTTACTATTTGCTAGGTAATTATGACAGCAACCCTGTAATGCAGGAAGTATTATACCCATTTGACAGGTGAGGCAGTTGAGGTAAATCCAGGTTTTCTACAATCACAAAGGTTATGGATGGCAAAGCCAAACTTTCTACCTGGCCCTGTGGCTCCAGGCTGATGCTCTTAGCCATAATACCACTCACCCTCTAGCTACACATTCTTTCACAATTTTCTGTCCCCCTCAGAAGCAGACAGAGGAAGTGTGCGTGGTGTATGAGCATAAAGTTCATGTAACATAAAGTGGTAAATCTACCACTTTAGTGACACTGTCACAAAAAGAAATTACATTATTTTAGCATGGCTTCTTCATGGAGAAGCAGTGGCCATTTATTATAATTATCTCTTTGTTATTGCTGACAAATTACTTTCAGCATTCAATTTAGAATTTTTCAAAAAGTTACTGTCAGTTTTATTCATCTGTGAAATTTCAGAATAAATCTTTCCCACATTTTGGGAGTCAAATAATTTTTCCTTCAGATCTCTAGCAGTCCTAATTTTCATTGTTCCACTTTATATTCTTGACTATAGGTACACACTCAGCCTGAACCCTGTGGGAAAGATTAGTGTTTGTGAAAGAGCTGTTACTCTGAAGAAGGTGAAAAGCCTCATGGCACACAGCATAAACTGAAAAGCTGGGAGAGGGCAGAAACAAAAGCAGCTTAGTGGATGATCCTTTCTGACTTACTGCACTTACAACCACCCAGATCTATCCTTGTGCACCAGTTACCAGCACAGGTGGCTCACTTTTTCTGAGCCTGACCGCAAAGGCAGGGGTCTAGACAGCTTGTGGACAGGTGCCCCTCCAGGTAGTACGACTGGATCACACATCCATCCCTGTCCAGAGATCACAGGTGTGGGCAGAGGCAGGATCTTTGCCCAGGGGCATGGATCCTGCTGTCACACTAAAACATGTCTTACACAAATTTGACATGATTACAAAATTAGTTCTGGAGTGACTGTACCTTTCAGTACTGTAGTATGCAATTCATTTAAACCTGAAAAAAAATTTTTAAAGGCTTGATTGTCCTATCTTCTAAATTGGATTTCAGTGTTTCTTTTCCCAGTTTCAAAACCACGTTAGGCAAATTTCTACTTCCCCTTCATCATGTTATGCTATCTCTGCAGATGTTGGCCCAATCACATCTGTATCTTTCTTTGCCCTAATGACAGCTTTAAAAAAATAGACATTTTTCCTAACTGTGCTGTTTCCCAAAATTAGCTCATTTGTATGTGTGCTCATAAAATGGTCAGAGAGCTCCTAAGTAGCTGCATGCATTTCTTCTTAACTGATTTTTTCCCAGAGATTTTCCCTATTATTGTTGTGAAGGTTATTCTTGGCTTTGTGGACTCTTTCCTTTTCCTATGGCTTCTCTTTCCTCTTTCATTGGTCCATAAGCTCAAATCTCCTTTTGAAGTCGGGCACCCCAAAAACTGAGGGCTACATTTAACATGTGAAGTGATCACAGGTGCTAAGGAAATCAATCCTGCTCTCCTAATGTTTTGGTCATATCTTCATTAGCAACCATGTCCCAGCTGGCCAGAATTAGTGCAGAGTAACACTTTCCTTCACTGCTTACGCCCTGAGAAAGAACAACATAGAAAGAATTTGTCAGGTATGATTTTTTCCAGAGAGTGGCATCTGAGAGATGTTTATGGTTGAAATCATGTCCCCATGGTTATCCCCGTTTATCTCTTTTTGCTTCACTTTTTCCTGTGTTAAAAACCGTGGTCTCTGTTGAGGAATAAGCTGCTACTAGAGGGTAAAGCCCCTGCCACTAGAGAGTAAAGCTAACCGTGGCCGCATTCCAGAATCACCTGGGGATCTTGCTGTAAAAACATGTCCCTAGACCTCACCCCAGACCCGCTTAATCAACATCTCTGGGGATTTCCAGATGGGAACCCCAGAACCCCCTAGCCTGCAGCCCACTTCTACCATGATAACACATTGCATCCTTACTTCGTAGCTCTCTTCTGGGAAATTATAAGTATTTTGGTAGGTATCCTCTTAACGTGTACCTTTGAGTGTTACTCAAGTTTCTTTTTCAGCAGATCTTACTTTCGCCTTTCTGTAGCTGAATTAAATGCTTTGTTGCATCAAGGCCCAGCAATACCGTTATTATATTTATCTCATCATGTTCAAATGTCGGATGTACTTTAAAATTAATGAATTCTGATTCTAAATGTTTTCCCACCTTTCCTTGTTTGGCACCTTTGCTGCTATTGTCTTCCATCACATCCCTTCATACCTTTTCCTTTTCCATTATGTCACTTCAGGTCGTCTTGATTATGCCGGTGACTTCTGTCAAGTGTATTTCCCACTGGTCTTTATAACATTCCTTTTGCCTCTTGCCAAATGCTCTCGCTGATGTCATCGTGTTCACCAGATGTTTAATATCATTGTTTATTACACAACCATGTCCTCCTGTCAAGCACAGAATAATGCATTTTACATAAAAGAAGGGATGAAAATATCATCAGCATCCCTGGTTTCTAAGTCTGCAGCCTGAGCAACAGATCCCAGCTGCGACTGTAAAACATCAGGCCCTGTGACATGGTAGTTCGTTATGATACTAGTGTTGTTGCAGAGAACTCGCACATTCTCAGATGCTTAATATAGGTTTGTTTCTCAATCACAGCCGCGTTCAGGGCAGGTAGTCCTTGCTTTCCATGTGGTGACTTAGTAACCCAGACAGGGGAAGGCACAGAGAGCTCTGGGAAATTCTATAGCTCTTTCTGCGACAAATGCTGATAGATGCTTCACAAATAGAGACCCAAATCCTATTAAATCTGGGAAAGCTGAATTCCACACAAATAGGGTTTGTTCTTTAGTTCTATTTTTTGTTTGTTTTTTTTGTTTGTTTGTTTTTGTTTTTTAATAAAGGTTTTATTATTTTGAGAGAGAGAGGGGAAGGGAGAGAGGCAGAGAGGGAGAGAGACATCAATATATGGTTGCCTTTCACCTGCCTCCAGTTATGGATCTGGCTGGAGACCTGGCTTGCAACCTGGTTATGTGCCCTGGCTGGGAATCGAACCAGCGACCTTTGGGTTCTCAGGCCAGCACCTTATCCACTGTGCCACCAGCCAGGGCTGATGATTCTGTTTTTGCTGTGGTACTTCCTCAAGCTGTCACTATCATATATATGCATGGCTCGTTCATTTATCCATTCACTCAGTTTTGCAAACATGTTTTAGACATGTAGGCTTTGGAAATATAACTATTTTAGCATCAGTTTGACTTGTCTTCATGGAGGGGAAAGATGGTAACAAGTTTATCACACAGTACAAATTTAATTACAGCTGTAAGTGCTGTTAGGGAATATGATTGGGTGCTCTGACGACATGAAACATGAAATGAGAGCACCAAGCTCCTCTGTGGGTTAGGGAAGTTGTCCTGAGGAAGAGGAACTGAACAAGATGTGAAGGAAGCTGGGGGTTTGAAGGACTGTCAAGGATAAAGGCCAACACTAGTTGAGTGGGAAGGATAGACTTTGATCTGTTGCTGCAATAGGGAAGAGGGTCCAGTTTGACTGGACTCAATTTCACTTTGCACAGATGTGGGTGTTTCAAAGGGAGAATGACCAGCCAGGTCTGTAGCTGGAGGCAGGTGAAAGGCAACCAAACATTGATGTTTCTCTCCCTCTCTGCCACCCTCCCTTTCCTTCTGTCTAAAAATAATAAATAAAACCTTTTTTAAAAAATCATGTGTCTTTGAGTTTATAAAGTGATCTTTTTAACATATGAAATTTCTAATAACTTATTTGTGATTTATGTGTTGTTTCTTCTGTTTTCTCTAGGAAAAAAAAAAGGGAGAATGAGGGAGTAGGGAGAGCACTGGGCAAGGGCTGCAGCAGAGGCAGGAGGTAAAAGACCACCAGGGCTTGGACAGTGTAAGTGTGATCAAGTCAGCCTAGTCTGTTGGAAGTTAGGGGGTGATGGGAGTTAGGATTCTTCATCCCACAGAGACTAGGAGACCAGGGGTCCTATCCTTTCTGATGCTGACATTTCAAAGAAATGGTTTTTAGATCCTTGTGAGAAACACTCCTGAATTGTCAAAGGAATGTATATTTCTGAAAGTGGAAGACTCACAACTGTAAGCTCTTTAGTTAGTGCCCCAAGAAGGGGTGGCAGCAGTCTATCCTCGGGTGTTGGCTGGCTTTGGCAATCTCATGCTTTCTAAGGCAGGCATTCAGCGGAACAGACACCCTAGGTCTGTGGCCTTGGGCTGTCAGAAACCACATGAGTGCTGAAATCTTCTCACTTCGGGGAGTGGGTGGATAAAATCATTTGCATTGAGAATGTAGTTTATGTAGGCTGAGTTTGAGGCCTGGTAGATGAGGCAGCTCAGAGGACTCTGACTTGAGTTGGGTTGAGGAGAGAACCTTTGTCAGAACTGAGAGAAGACCAGCCTGGTTGAGGCTGAGCTGGGCTCCCAGGTAGGCAGGGCCCTGCGTGTGCAGAGCATATGGGCATGTGTGGAGTTCTGGTGACCTTGCAAAGGGCAGCAGGAGAGCTCTCAAGAGTGTGAGTAGGGGAAAAGATTGCTCAGATAGACACTTCTTAAAACTCTGGTTTCCAGAATCAATTGGAGGAAGGTAAGGGTAACTGTGCTGAGTGAGGGGTTGCTGCCATCAGGCTAGAGATATAGCAGCAGTTCTTCACGCTGCGTGGAAAAGAATGTCATAGACGGAACCCACAGCACTTAGGATAAGAGGAGGGTAATACAGCAAAGGGAACAAAGACACCAGGATTTAGCCTAATAGAACGGCAGACAAGGGTACCAACCAGGGAAGAGAGTGGGGCTGTCCCTGAAGGAGGAAACAAAGGCAGCCTTCTAGGTAGATTAGTCTTTGCCCAGAACTCTGACTAATATATATTGAATATTAGTATTCCACAGAATACTTTAAGGAAAATGTTAGCCTAGAGATATTTTCTAAATGTTACCTGTTTTTATTTTTATACAAATAAGTGAACTTCAAAGTTCATGAGATATTAGAAAGCTCTCCTTCGTATCTCAGATGTTTAGTTTGAGAATGACAATAATAACTGTCTATGATGGGCTAAGCATGGTAATAGACACTTTGATAGGTATTATTGCTTATCTTCGTGGTAGTCCAGCACTTGGTCATTTTTATACTCGCTTAGCAAACAGGAGAACTGGGACTTGGTCAGTTTCCTCATGTGTAAAATGGAATGAATAATTGCACCTACTCGTAAAACTGTTAGAAGATAATCTACACACCTGGCAAATATTTGGTGCTCAAGAAATGCTTATTATTGTCTACCCCTCACCCCACTGTTCTTCTAGAGTGAGCAAAACTGTCTTGTGGCCATCCAGTTTCTGCCTCCACATGTTCAGGATGTTGTTTCTTATCCTTACCATAGACTCCCTCTCTTGGAAATGCCATCTTCATTCCTCGTGACCTGTCACTTATGAGTGACTGCTCCTTCCTCGTGAGGTCTGGTTTCCTCTCCCATGCAGAGCTTTGATCCAGTCTATTCAGGGGCTAGGACAGTTCAAAGTTTGTTCTCTTTCTTCTCCAACTCCCCTACTCCATGTGTGCGGCACTTGATAGGACTTGGACTTCTTTCATTCTTTAAAGGCTTTGTCTACTCTATAATAAGTGAAATGTAAAGTTTTTGTGTGTGGCACACATCACTGTTGGTCACGTGATTCTCTACAAGTCTCAGAAATAGTTATTATCTCAGTTGCTAAACAATTTGGTCTTAACGTAAACCAGATGGAAGCAACTTCAGACACTACTCTGTTGTGGATCTTTCTGCCTTTTTTGGGTAATTCAGTAGAATTAGAGCTGCTGAAATCCTCCCTCATATCTGCTGACTACTGCAGAATGCTAATAAACAAAGAATCAGTACATCATCTATTGCTCACTCATAAGGGATGCTTTACAGACTCACAGACTACATAATGGAATATACAGCCTTGCTCAGTAGCCTCCAGACTTGTTTGATCTAGCATAGTGCTTCAGATGGAAGCCTCTGGAACCAGGTAGCCTGGGTTTAAACCCAGACTTAATCATTTAATAGCCAGGTTACCTTCAGCCAGTCATTTAGCCTCTAGATGACTCAATTTGCCCTCTTATACAATAGTATAATCACTGTAAATGATTATATATGTATATATGTGTATATATATGATAGGTAGATAGATATAGATCTATCTCTATATAGTCAGAATCAAGTTTGGCACAAGGTAAGCACTTATATAAACATTCACTGTCATTGTTTACACCAATTCCAATGTAAGAGAAGCACCCGAGTTAGGTACAGAGAAGTTCACAAATAAAGAGCACACAGTTTTTTTTAGATTGAGATATGATTAATGGTTCATTTTTAAAGACACTTAATTTTCCTCTTGCTTTCTGTCTGCAGCCTGCTTCATTAATGTGTTTTGACCCTTTTCGCAAAGGATATGGTGATAAACGATAAAACTGATATTTTAGTCCACTTATTGTACTATAAGCTTTGTTAAGCAATAAAATGAAGAATATATTGAATCCATTGACTAACAGGAGTTTTTGATATTCACTGTAACTTAAAAATATTTTTGCTATTCTCCATTATTACAGACAATAAAGACTTCATTATATCCTTGAATTGAACAATTCTTATTAAAAATAATTACCAATGAAGAAAACAAGTAAATCTTAAGGAGTTGATGTCTTTTTAAATGTTGAATTACTAAACTTTTATATCCTTGGTTTCCAGAACTCTAAAATGGGTATCACAATACTACCTGCATTATAGAGCTGCTGGGATTTTTAAATTAGTCAACACAAAGGAAGGGTTTGTAATAATACTCAACTATTAAGTATTATTTTTAAGTGCTCATAAATCTGTTTATTATTATTTCAATGTAAGCACAGTTTTATAGATTATTCTTCCTCTCTAAAACATTTTGCAGTGAATAAAGAGCTATTTCCAAAACAGCCTTCTCAGCTGTGATTAGTGGAGATTGTGCCCCTGTGTGGAAAGCAGGCCTTCAGTCCTTGCCTGTTAGTTTTCCTGCAAAAGGTGCAGAGGTTCCATATCTGAAGCTAAAAAGTGGGGTAGTTAAAATCCTCATTGCTAGTTGCAGAACCGCAGAGAAGCAGATGAGATTTTATGTCCTAGCAGCAACAGGTCTGAGCTGACTTTCATCATCAAAGCACCCCCTTAAACACTTCCTGAGCAGATGAGTCATGCTTCCTGAACTGTCTGTCAGAGAAAGTTTGCTTCTGAGATGCCTGGCATTTTGCTTAGAAGTCAGAGATAAGTTATTTCAGTTCTGAGTACAACTGCTGTTCAAAAATAGGCATAAAAAAGCAACCACAGTATACCAAACAACTATATGAGTCTAGCTTTGCACTAAGCATGGTCTGGATTCAAACGAAGTTTAGAATGAATGGCATCTATTGGTTAATTAAGCCAAATACTCTGTAGTGTCATTATGTAACAAGAAGCATTTTATAGGATATTTTAAAAGTCTAAAGTTGCCCAAGTAAAATGTAATTTAACTATAAAAATTAAAAAGAGAGAATTCAGTGTTAATTAACATCACTTTTGTCAAAAGGAAATGCTGTTCTTTCCTGACCATCCCTCACAATGAAGAATTTTCATGCCATTGAGTTAATTTGCTGCAGTTAATGAAGCAAACACACCAGCCTTCAAAAGAGAGCCTCTGCTCTCTCATATTCAAAAGAAACTGAGTGTTTCCCCTTTCAGTGGTCTCTCAAACATGAAGGACAGAATTAGGATGAATAATAATCAGATCTACTAATAATTTCTACACTATCCAGAAGACACTAAAAATTACATTAAATGCTCAGAACTCAAAATTGCTCTATCCACCTTCCTTTCCCGGTGGTCCTCACCTAGCTCTGCTCAGCTAAACCTCCGAAGGCAAGAAAGTAGGTCTCTTCCGCCATCTAACAGGCACATGGCATGGGCAAGAACATATTGATAGGAAACTAGATTTTAAAATTAGAAATCATTGTGGGTTTCAGTGAATTGTATTGATTGCCAGCTTTAAACTAGGAAAGATTTCCAATTGTAACATTTCAGAAGTTTTTTAAAAATTGTCATCATTACCCTTCAGGTCCTACATTTACTATTGACGAGGCTTTCTTTTCCCACCCTCCCTGGTTGGGGAAGAGTCTGTGTGGCAGTTCCCACAACCTTCCAGCTCAAGACCCCGTGGTTTCACGTGGTTCTACCAACCAGATTCCTCCCTGTTTCTGAGTTCATCTGTAGCAGGTGGTGAGGTTTTTAGGAGGCCGAATACTTTTTAAAAAATGTTTAGTGTTTCACTGTAATGGTGCCGTTGGCAGAAGAAAGTTGCGGTTCATGGAATTAAATGTTCAGGCGCCCACGGGAGAGTGGGCATGGCTTTCAGAGCATCTCACTTACCACTGAGGGAGGGAGATAGGTATTCAGGGGAGCATCAATGACCATCAGCTTAGGCTCGTGAGAAGTGTTTAGTCCCTGACTATCTGAAGGCATTCCTTTCTAATAAAAAAATTAGTCTAACTAATGGTAAAAACCTAGTTAAGGCCAAAAAAAAAAAAAAAAAAAAAGACTAGAGACACAATATGGTTTTAAATGAATGCTGGGGGAGATTACCTTATATAATAACATTACAATGGACTAATTTTTATGCATAATCTTGAGATGCATATAAAAGGCCACAGAGATAGACAGTGCAATGTTTTTATTGGACCAGCTGGGTTCTGAGAATCTCAAGGGCTAGGAAATTTTGAGGTTGGAAAAACATTATCTGTGTATATCTACATTGTTATATCAATTGGTCCCCAAAGATAATGCTTTAAAAAAAACTTATCTGATCACACAGGAATATGTATACACAGTCATTGCAGGAAATTTGCCTAGATAAAATAAAAATAACCTAAATTACATCATTATGAATAATATTTGGTTGTATTTATTTTCCTGTAGTTTCTCCCTATATAGTTACTTTATGTTAATATTCAAAGAGAAGCATCCTTACGTACTATCCTATAATAACTTTTTCATCCATGTAGCAAGAGCTTGTGAATGTTTTTCTATGCATTTACTAGACCATATCACTTACCACATTGCATGTTCCAGCATCATAATGTGGCCACTAATCCTTGTAGAGAATTTAGAATCTTTTCAAATATGTACTGTTTTAAACAATGCAGACGTAAACATTTTTGTAGTTAAATCTTTTGCACATAATCATGACCAGGCAGTGATTTTTTGAAATGGTGGTGGTGGTGGTGGTAGTGGGGCAAATTAGCCTCTGTGGTTTTTAAAATAAGTAATATGAAGAAAGCAGAAATAAAAATGATAGTACATGATTAAGATCAGACAATAACCAGCCACTGCCTAGAAAGAAGACTATCTAGTATGTGTTTGGGACAGACCTCTAATTCTGAGAGACACAAAGTAACTGCAAATGTGGTCTTTTGGTGGGTTTCATGCTGTCATGCAATGCCCAGCATTATGAGTAATGGTTTAATTTTAGATGGGTATTTCACATTTCCTGCCCCACCCAGTCAGCACATGGCTGCCTGGCTTTTCCTGCGCCTGGGGGAAGTGGTGCTGGGTGTTGGAGTGCACTGTGCATGGCCATGAGTCCAATTGCTGGCGATGTGGCACCAGTTATAGAGATTGGACCTCAGTTCAGCACCCTTGGTTCTAAAGTTCAGCTAAAGGAAGAATTCAGAGCCTGGGAACTCAAATTGTAGAAAAAGTTTATTTAGAAAATCAGAGAAGTAGGAAAAGTGAGCCAGCTGGGCGTGGGCTCAGGAAACAAGTTGCAGAAGCGGAAGGAGAGTCCCTGAAGCTTAGGAGAAAGAGACAACGTGCACTGGGCAAGGAGGCTGCAGCAGAGCTGTTCTAGAGCGTGAGCTCACCCTGGGCCCTTCACTGGAGGGTTTAAAGGCCAAGACTTCAGGGACTGCTGCAGGGGGGATCTCAGTGATTATTCATTGGCTTCTCATCCAGGCGTGGTCGGCACAGATTGGTCAGCACTAGGGCAGGGCGTCATTAGCCACTGCAGCCATGGCATCACCCCCTGGCCTTGCTGCTTTTCCAGGCCTGGAGCTGAAACGCGACTGAGACCTAAAAGTCATTGCCAGTTCGAGCAAAACTGCCTATCTCTGTGGCCTACAGATGCAAGACTCTGCTTTCAAGATTGTGGGCTGTAGGGCTCACTGCCAGAGGGTGTGGTGGTGTAAGGGCGGTGTGTGTGCAAGTCCTGTGAGGCGGCTCTGGTCCTACTGTCCTTCCTCTTAGGTGGCCCATCCCAGGACGGGTGGCATGCTAGCTGTCGTCCTTGCTCTGCAAGGCCATTCTAACTGTTTAGGCATGATGGAGGAGGCTCGCCTCCCCAGCCATTGCGGAGCCATCTAGAGGAGTCCGCCATGCTCAGCTCATTAGCTCTCCTCTTCAGCCTCCAACTAAGTTGTGCTCTACAGAGGCATTCATTTTTACCCCCTGGGCTTTCCTCCATGACCGAAGCCTTTCACCCTACTCTCTGATTCTCGCTTGGCAGTTTCTCCTGCTGTTACAGGAAGAGCTCAAAGACCCTTCACATTTAGAGTAAACTCCCAAAGTTCCAAGTTTATCCAGGATGTTTGTGAGTTAATTTCGGCCGCAACTTTCTTGATAACTAGCCTCGTGAGGCAGTTCCCCCGGATCCTGTTACAGTTGTTTTGCAGGGTGGGGAAATCTGAAGAGGTGCTCGAAGAATTCACCCGCCTCCACCCTTTCTGAGTTCCAGTAGTTAAGCAGCTAGAGCTGTAGGCGGGTGGGCAGGAGGGCAGAGGAGGCTGCAGTGGGAAAGAACATAGAGCCACATTCCCTTACCAGTTGTCTCTCCTCTACCCACCTCCCCGGGGCAGCCCTGGCCAATGTCCTAATGTTCTCTTCACTACCATCTCCTGGCATGATCCACCATCTCCCATCTCCCTCCACCTGACCTGCACACCATGTTTAATTCTCCTCCACACTATGATTTGTGTTGGGCTGTGCACCCCACACTAGGCTGACCATGCTGCAAGTCATGGCTGCCTGTCTCCTCACAAGTGAGTCACTGATTTGTTGCTCCCTGTCTGGTCAGAAAGGAATGATTTCTGGGAAATGTTGTACATAAGTCAGCTCAAGTTCTCCATAGCCATCTTTTTTTTTTTTTTTTTTTTTAAATCTCAAAGCTATTTCTGGAATGGTTCCTTTAGGAAAAATGTTGGTTCCCTTTGCCTCTAGCCATGAGTAAGAGTAACATTTTGAGCACGTCCCACATGCCTTTCCTCACACTGAACCTAGGACATGATTTTTTAAATTTGTTATTTAAAATAACCTCATGAGACAGGAACCATCACAATGTCAAATTTATGAAGAACCTCTAATTCAAGAGGTTCAGTAATTTTCACAACATGATATTGTAAGCAAATTTTAGAGCGGGACTAACAATGACCCTAGACCCTGACCCACATTGAACATACCCTACTTTGTTCCTATAGTAAAATTTCTTTCCTACTTCCAATTCAGTTCTAATCTAATCTTCCCTTAGTGACATTAATTTCAAAAAATTACTGTATGAGCTCGTTAAGTATAGTTCTTAGAAATTTAGCTATCTTTACGCTGACTAGAGTCTTTGTTCTCTACAGTTATTAGGGGATTCTCCACTATACCTAGAGCTCTCCCTCACTGTAGTATTTCAATTACCTATTAAACTCTGAAGCATAAAGTTTTGGAGTTTTTAAAGATTTATAATAGAAACTCTACCAATTTCTTTTCCCAGAAATTTCTCCATATTCTAATGACATTAACCAGAAGAAGTTCTTGATTTATCTACATGGACTATATTTAATTAATTCTTAAAAGTAATACTTGACTATAAAAAATAATAATTTTCTTCCAGAAAATTTTCAAGTAAATAAGAAAAACAATAGTTTTAAAAAGTATTTATTAGATGCCAATCTAAAATAGAAAGGGCTGAGTTTTACTTGTTACTAACTGAAGTGTTTCTAAACTGAATTTAGAAGTTGGTTTATACATCCAAGCTCATCTATATGAGACATTTAGTTACAATTTTATTCATTTTAGTCACAAATTTTCAAAATAAAAATCAATTTAGTGATGAAGAGGCACTTGAAAAGCACATTTCTGTTCTGGGTCCTTCCTTACAGTTTATGAGCTTGAGCGTTATCTGCCCCTGGGTTCCTCCAGACTTGAGGTCCAGTAACTCCAAAGTACTTATAAAACCCTTAATTTTATGAAAATTGTAAGATAGGTTTTCTGTCAGTGATGTGCTTTTGGTTTTACATCGTCCACCTTAATATTTAGTAGGAGTCTACAAACCATATTGCAATTGGAGTCCAAAATCACTAATGGTCTGATAACCTGTGCCTGTGTCAAATGATCAAACCCATGCAAAGAAAGTAGATAAAAATTGTTAAATGTGGCTAAGCAAGTGATTTCCTTCCTCTTTGAATGTCCTAAGAGTGGCTGAGGTAATTCAGGGTGGGGGAAGGACCTAAACCACAAAGATCCTAAATAGTGTCCTTGAAGGAAACACTGAAAACAGTCTACAAAAGAGGTTTTATATTAGCACAAATCCACATTTGAAGATACATTTAATGGCCACTTTGAAAGTAAAAGCATCATGTCAGGTATTAAAAAAATAAACAACTTTTAACCCCATTATACAAATTAGATGTGCATGTTCAAAGTGAGAACCTCACTCTTTCTTTTCTTAATTTCTGCTACATGCCTTTATATGGATTTGATTCCAACCTCAAATATTTGTTCTGACCTAGTAGGTCTTTAGGCTTTCCAAAAGCAGGGGAAGCCATATCTTTAGCAAGACGGATCCTGCCAACAGTTGCAATGAGTCACAGCTGGAATGTCCTGTGGTTAACATTTTGCTCTGAAGACAGAATCAGAGGGCGCCTACTGGTTGCCATGGTTACCAGTATTTGTATACTTTGAAAAATGACTGTTCCTGTTTTGTGTGGTAAATTTACATTGAAATGAATGGTAGAGGTGACATTAGCCATCTGTGTGAATACAAACCAAAAAAACTGATTTAATTAGGTGTTAATTTTAGAAGGACATAAAATTGAAGGTATATGACTATGGGACTTTTTTTTGTATAGAGATATTGTTTTATACCAATTAATTTATTGATTCATATGACATTATATTTAAGCATTTTCATCAATCTCTACTTGATGTTTATTTCATTGTATCATCCTGTCCCTTCCAAAGGCAACAAGAAACTAATTGTCATTCATCAGTGCTCCTCCCCAAACCCACCCCCTTTACCCTCGCCTCCCTCCCATTCACAGTGTGTTTCTTCAGAGGCCTGGGCCTCAGGGACTTCCCTTCAGTGAAGTAATCCTGTCCGGAAGGAAGGAAAAAAATCTCCTCCAAGTTATGTGAAAATGTTAGGTTTCTTAACCTTGCTGAGCTGGGAGACAAAAGCACGGCTTATGACCTTGAGCAGACTCTAAAATATGGTTCTTCCAAATGTCACTAGCTAGTATTTCAGAAGATCCACCAAGTGTGGAGCAATTATGGTTACAGAGCAGTCTTACCTTAAGTTGTATTGGATAAAAATGAGCTAATTCAAGGTTTGGTCACTGACCTACAATTCAGGGTTAAGAATGAGCCTTTTTAGAGTAGAAAACAGTGGAGTGTTTTCTTGCTTATTATGTCTCAGCTTGGGAACAGTATGTTTATTTTTGTATTAATTAGTTTTAAATGGGAATTTGTACACTGAATTTAATAAAGTGGAGCTGAGATAAATAGCCTACAGTGAAGCAGTAATTTAGGAGTAAACAGATTGCAACATGGGCCTCCACCCCTGCCTGGGATGGTGGGGCCTCAGGTCTGAGGCCAAGGGCTTGGGTTGTTTTTGTGTTCTTTTTATGTTAGCTTTATTCTTCTTACTTTTGCTCCCTCCTTATGGCTTCTGTCAAATATCTAGTATATTAGAAACTTGATAATAAATATACACACTTGAAGCAGCAATAGTAAAAGCATAAAAAGGAAGCTGAAGTGATAAACCTGAAAAATAAATCTCATTTTTATTGTTTTGCTTAAAAATGTTTAGGTTCAAGCCCTGGCTGGTGGCACAGTGGATAAGGATCCAGCCTGTGAACCCAAAGGTCTCTGGTTCGATTCCCGGCCAGGGCAACATAACTAGGTTACAAGCCAGGTCTTCAGCCAGGTCTGTAGCTAGGGTCAGGTGAAAGGCAACCATACATTGATATTTCTCTTCCTCTCTTCCTCTCTCCCTTTCCCTCTCTCTGAAAAATAATAAAATCTTTTTAAAAAATGCTTAGGTTCAGTAAGTACTAAGAGTGAGCAATATAATAGGTTTTTGAGTTTCTTTGTAAATCCCTGCTGACCTCCCCCAATTCTCACAAGGATGCACATCTATTGAACCGCCATTTTTGAGAACTCAGAATGACACAAGCCAAGATGTACATATCTGAGATGTATTATAACCTTGACCACGCCCTGTCCCACTTTGTAGAATGGCTGCAAAGGACCCAGACCCTTTGCCACCAAAAAGGAACATGCTGAAATTTAGGACTGTAAGACCTTACTGTGTATGTGTATCTAACTCTGCAGGTTTCAAGAAACAGTGCAGGTAAGTGCCATTAAAATAAATGCAACTATGGGGAAATCATTGTGCTCATTCACTGAGAATGTATTGGGAACCTTCCCTGCACTGGTACTGAGGGGAGTGCAGAGGAGGGCTGGGCTCTGAGGAAACTCACAATCAGCAGGGGAGGTAAGACACATGTGCCTGTAACTGGCATTCAGTGGAATGTGACCATTCTTACACAGAAGCACAAATAAAGAGCTGAGGCTTTTCAAAGAAAATCGTACATATTATGATCAGAATTTGATTATAAAGTTTTTCATGCTCATATGAGTATGCTTCAAACAGTATTTTACACTGTAACATTTTAGTAAAATAAATAAAGAAAGAAAGAGTTTGACCAATTTGGAATTTGTTAAATGCAAACTATACATGTTCCTTACAGACACATGCAAACACATATATGCTCACACACTTACATATGTAAGTCTCCACGAGTCTATGATCAGATACTTTCTACCTTGTTTTCATGAGCAGGCCATCCCAAGGAGAACTGGCACAAAGTATTTAAAGCATTAGGAGATTAAAAGAAAATATTGTGGCCTGAGTAATGAGGATCACCTTTCCTAAAGAAGTGATGTGGCAGAGAAGTTTATATTTTTCTTATTTAAAGCTGTGTATCTGATGAAATTATTAAATGAGGAAGGTGAAGGGTACACAACAGGATGTGTGTGTGTGTATATATATATATATGTATATATATGTATATATACATATATATATATATATGTATATATATAAAATCTTAGTGGAAAAATGGAAAAGACCTTAGCAGAAAAGTTCTAAGAGAAGAAATATAAATGGTCAATAAATGTGAAAAAAATTATCTCTAAGTAACACAAATAAGACAATTGCCAGGAAAAAAACCAACCCACAAATATTTCACAGTCAGCACCAGCTTTAAAAATAATAATCATGGTTGCCAAAGTTCCACTGCAGAAAAAATTTCTGTAAACTGACAGTGAGAGGGTAAATTGGCATAAACTTTCTGGTAAAAAATTAATGCACATGAAGAGCAAAAAAAAGATTATATTCTTTGGTTCATTTATTTTATAGAAATCTTTTCTGGGGAAAATTCAAAATATTAGACAAATATTTGTATTGGAACAATATTGGAACTATCCTAAATGAACAAAACCAATTACAATAAATATAAATATATTACTAACATCTTATGCTACCATTAAAAAAGTTTATATGGATGGTTTAATGACATGCTTAGTGTAAAACAGGAAACACAATAAAATGTGTAGCACAGATTTATACATATATGCACATGTATGTATGTCTGCATACATATGTATATATATACATGTACAAACAAAGAATTGTTGGCTAACTAAATTACTAGTATTAACAAAATATCAGCAGTAATTGCCTTCAATGGGATTAATTTTTTATTTTCCTTTTTCTTAACTTTCCATAGTGTTTGACTTTTTACAGTTAGTGTTTATTTTAAAATTTAGATCTTATAATACTTATTGAAGATCTCTTATGTGTCACTGCATTAACACATTTCATTCAGCCTACTTTTTCCTTTTTCTGTGCCTGGATGATACTTTGAAGGGAATTTGCTAGACAGACATAAAACCAACCAATATTTGGATTTCCAAATAATTTGGCTTAGAAATTAGCCCTATGACTCTTGCAATATAATTTCTGTTTCAAATCCTTGTGTTAAGCATCCTGCACTCAATCCACCTCGCTAGATTAAGCCTTAACTTTTGAGTCAAGGAACAGCTTTTGCTGTATGAGTAGACTTTGCTTTTTCCGTGCGACAAACCATGTGAAGTTTTTTTTACATTGGGAAGTTTCTCTTTGATTTTAGCTCTATGATGGCTCACGGAAGCTGGGACGCTACTGTGGAACAAATATGCCACCTCCAGGAAACACCACGGGCTCCATTCTTCATGTGCTGTTTCATACCGATGGCGTGGGTCACCGTGAGAAAGGGTTCCAAATGCAGTGGTTCATTCACGGTAAGCCGGGCACTGACCTCATTCATATTTTATAGTTGCTATTTGGCCAAGAATTGTCCATGTTTCAATTCTGTATTTGGAAATAATTCCATCAACTCTAATTGAATCTGGGTAGTGATCTGGTGTTAGGCCTTAGAAAGTTTACCCAGACATTGGTGGCTCTTGGAGAGAGAAATCCTGTGAGTGCTAAGGGAGGAAGTGCTGTCAAAGTGGACAAGATTTGAATAACTGCTCAAGTAGGTGCAGTGACAGATTGCTTAAATTAAGAGGAAGGAGGAAGCCAAATGAAGTTTCTAAGGATGAAGACCTGTGTCTGGGTGTGGTAAGCCAATTGCAAGGTAAAATGGGGAAGGGGAATAGAATGAGATCTCAGGCTTACTCTGACATCAATGAGAAGGAATGATGGGGTGGGAGGGAAAGAATGAGAGTTAATCGGAGAGAGAAAAGGAAGGGCAAGGACTGCTGTGCTGAGGGATTGGCAGCAGAGAACGCAAGCCAGTGATATCCTGAGCCAGGAGTGTGTGCTGCACCTGCCACTTAGGTAGGGCACATCAGGGCCCACCTATGAGATGGTGGGTGGTTCAGAAAGCAGGTAGCATACTCACTTCTCTGAAGGTGAAAATTCATTTTTAACAGGAGTTCTGAAACTTCTGGCTTGACCTCATGTGGCACAGTCTAAAAAGAAAAGGCCCCAAACCACATGCTCCCCACAAAGCAGCATCAGTCACTTGAGCTTGTTAGAAATGCAAATTCTCAGGCCCCTCCTAGACCTGCGAAATTATAAGCCCCAAAAGGAGGCCCAATAAACTGTCTTAACTGGTCTCCCTGGTGGTTAATGTTTGAGAACCACTCTCCTAGAGTGATCCAGACTTGAAAATTACAGTCTTTGTGAAAATTATAGTAGCAGTTCTCAACCAAGGTTTTAGGGCTCACTGGCCTGTTTCAATCAACTTGAAAGAGAAGGGGTGTTGCAATATTATACCAGGAACCACACACAGATATCTAGACTGTGGCCTTATTTTCACAGTCAGGGTGAGCACAGGTGAGGACCGCAATGTATGTCATGGTTGACTCTTGAGGGTTGTTAGCATAATAGTGCATTTATTACATGAATCTCAGTGATATATATAGCTGAATAGTCCTATTATATATCTAAGTGTTAGACATTCTGAGATTATAAACTAGAAACTGAGTGTATTTCTATTAAAACTTAAGGATGGAATGTTCAATGTTTAAAACTATTCAGTGGTTATCCACAGAGCCATCTAGAGCTTGAAATACAGAATATAAATTCCCAAATTTAATGTCCTCTAATGAGTAATCTTGTAGAAGTTCTCCACCATCCTCTTCTTCAAGTAGGTAGATTTAACCTAGGAATGTCAGTTTATTGATCTATTAAATAAATGCATTCTATTGATTCATCTCTACAATATAATTCATCTCTAGTACTCTATAATTTAGAAATTGTGTGATTCTGAGGAAACTAGAGACAGTGTGAGGAGACTCAGAAAAAAATAGGAAAATCTGGAAGAATGACACCGGTTTTCAAGGGCTTAGGATATTTTCCAGAGCCGTGTTTCTAATGATTTTCATGTGCATATGAATCACTTGTTAAAATGTAGATTCTGATACAGGGGCAGAGGTAAGGCACAAAAGTCTGCATTTCTTAAAACCTCCCAGGTAATGCTGATGCACTATTCTGTAGACCACACTTGGAGGAACAAATCAAGAGTAGATAGTAGGTGGAGAAATAAAATTATAGAAAGCATCCATCGAATCTGTCAATGACCAAAGCAGGGCCCATCCATGTGGTACCTTGGTTTATGACCCAACAATTAATGTTGAGAAAATCAGATCTTTATTTACAATATTCCAAACTTAGGGGTCTGGGAGCAATTCTGCTCAGAGCCCTGTTCTCTCACAAGACCCAACACTTCCCTGGCTCCCCAAAAGGCTATAAACCAAAACCAAGCACGATAGTTCCTCATTTCTTTATATGTCATCTCTCTCCTTCAGGATTTGGGGTACGTTGTCTTCAGCCTTTGTATATGGTCCAGGAAAGCATGTGCCATGTTACACTAGATAATGGTGAAGTCCAGGAAAGGCACAAGTCCTAACAGAGTGTCCTTTCCATATGTCTTGAGTTCCAAGAGTCCTGATAGAGTCTGGGTCTGCAAGGAGAGTCCTTGGTGGCCTCTGAGTCAGCTGGAGTGGCAAGATCAAAGCAGCAGCATGCCTGCTTTCTTACCAGCCCAGGCCACATGGCTGAATCCCAGCTACAAACTGCGTGGCTACTTCCCACATGGCTGCCACACATGCTCCTCCATCACCTTCCTCTTTCTTACTCCAACTCTTAATCTAAAACCACATGAACCCTTCTTTCACAGCAGACCTCATGACAGATGGCGTGCCCTTCCACACCCTTTCAAATCACATGGCTTCTTTCATGGCTTCCCCTCTAATTTTAAATGCTGACCTGAACACCATACATCATTGTTATGAAAAGTATCTCAAGCGATATCATCAGCCCTTTTAGGGGGCAGCAGGATGGCTATTATCTAGCTATCAGCCTGCCATAGATATGCAAAGTACCTTAAAAGCTGTATTATCTCCTTTCCCCCATCCCCAAAACCATGGACTATAGGAAATTTGGGGATCCCTGCCCTGCTCTGTTACAAATCTAGAGAAAACTTTGAGGTGCTTCCAGGGCTCGTTGTAACAGCAATATAATATCTTCAATCTTTCAGTGTTAGTGGGATCAGAATGGAGTCCTGTGTAAGAAAAAGAACATTAGTGCTTAAGAGATCCATAGGAGAAAAAGCGTTCACAGGAGACACAGGATAGGAAGTTAGAAACACTGTGAGGAGACTGAGGCTTGGGGCCTAAGGGAGAGATTCCCAGCCCTACATACTCACTAGATTTTCCTAGTAGTTTTTAAAGAGTACTGGGCCTAGGTTCCAATCTCTGGAGGTGGGTCTGCCATGGCCCTTGACTATTGCTAATTTAAGAACCTCCCTAAATAATTCAAGGGTGGAGAGTTTTAGGAGCAGTGACTTTGCTGGTTCTTGCTCCTCGATAGGCTGCCTCCTTCCCCTCCAGACTATCCTAGTCAAGGCGACCCTAGGGAGTGTGATTTAATGGTCATTATTAACTGTACTGATTACTGTACTACTGGATTCTTCCAGCTAACATACTAGACATGGATGACTCCTCGCTGACAGCACTGTGTTTTTGTTGGGGAGCTATTTTCCTATCAGTTCTGTTTGAAATCCGTCTTCATAGGGGAGTCAAAGGCACCAGTTTACTATTTTGAAACTTTGATGAAAACTTGCTTAACTTGAACTCAGGGTTATGCAACAAAACTTTGCCTGCTGGGACCAGAACTGAAAAAAAAAAAGAATTTAACTTTGTATTATCTACTGTATATAAGATGCATGGGAGGAATCTGAAGGAATGGTTAGTGATCTATACCTGTGCAAAATGAACTAGTTGTGCCATAAAGATACAGCGTTTATGCTCTGCCTCTGCACTAGGTCTTTAACTTGAGGTAATAGTCTTAGAAGGTTAGCCAACAGAGTAGATAAGGGTCAGAGAACAGGTTTTAATGGGACATATCCCCCCACTTGTCACTCATTGGAAGTAGACTAAGCCATAAGTCAGTTATCCGTGTGCTCATCCCACAGAGGTTAAGAAATTGTTTTAGGCCATGTGCTGTGTAAGAGCTGGGGACAGTGTGTGACTCCTACCAGCAGGCCTGGATCCTCCTCTCCTAGAGCTTACGGGTGACTGAGAGGCATAGCCACCAAGCAAAAAGCCCACAAACAAATAGGAATGATACGCCCCAGGAAGCACACACAAAAAGATTTGACATTGAGAAGGTCAGAGGAGTCCTATGTGGAAGCAGGCCCTTTAAACTAAAATTTAAGAGTACGCAGGAGTTAATTAGACAAATGGGAGAAGGAAAGGATTCCAAGGAGAAGAATGACTTCATGGATAGAGCATGCAGAGGGACCCCGAAGTCTAGATTGGCTGGGGTCCAGAGTTAAGAGGAACAGTGCTGAGCTGAGCAGTGGCCAGGACCTGGGTCACATGTGGTTAGGGACGGGCAGGGAGAGTGGCCCCTCCTCTCGTAGGTAAATCTGTGAGTTTGTTTTGTTTTTAAAAAGGTTTTATTTATTATCTTTTAGAGAGAGGGGAAGGGAGAGAGGCAGAGAGGAAGAGAGACATCAATGTATGGTTGCCTTTCACCTGCCTCCAGCTACAGACCTGGCTGGAGACCTGGCTTGCAACCTGGTTATGTGCCGTGGCTGGGGAGTTTTGAGTAAGATCTTGAAGGGCTGAACTAACATGGCATGTTGTGGGGCTCAGAACATAAAATAACAGACCAAATACAAAACAAACAAATACAAACAAATGTAAAAATTAGCCTCAATTTTTAAGTGTTACAGTAATACACTTTTTTTTTTCCAACTGGAGAATGAAAATTACTGACACAATTTTGAAGTGACTAAACTTTTATAATAAGTATATGTTACTTTTATAATCAGAAGAGATTTCAATAAAAAGAAGTGAATAGCAATACCCTTGAATGTGTGCTCGTGTCTGCACATGAATGGGTGAATGTGTATGTGATTCAAAAATCGTCTCTGCAAAACCTAAGTCTCCATCTCAGAATCAGGTTCAAGTTCCAGGGCCCACCCAGCCTGACACCTCTTTCTCTGAGCATCCCTGCTGAGGAAGAGTTCCCACATACTTCATCTTGCCCATTAATAAATAAACCCTTTTGCAAAATGTGCTTCTTTGTTGACTGCACAAATCTTCTATTTGCTTTGAGAAACTGGATCTAGAATCAGGCTTCATTTGTGGACCCATTTTTAAAGTGACTCTGTAGACAGGAGATTAAAGCACACTGCCTGGCCTTTCTGCAAGCCATCAAAGGGAGTCCCACCCTGGAAAGAAAGAAATGGCCACAGTTGCCCTGCCTGGCTCAGCCTTTCACAGTATTCAGTGTTGACAGCATTGTCCGGGGGCTGCATTCAGCCTTGGGGACCTCCGCCTAGGCTGCTGAAGGGAATACACAACTCTCTGCAAGCTGAGTGAATAAGGCCTCCTGGCCAGCTGCGCACACCCCTCTCTTCTGCTCCTCTCTCCCCGCTTTCACTTGGCAATGGAATCCCACGTACAAACAAGGTCAAGGAGCTTTGTGAGTGAAAGAGTGACATTTGCACAGGAAGAAGACCCCTCCGCTGTCAGTAGCAGGGGAAGGACTGAGTAGCATGTGATCCGGAGGTGATGTCACCCTGGGTTTTCACAAAGGAAAGGGTAGCCTTTTCTTTGAAAAGAGAGATGACATCAGCCTCTCGAAGGGGGGCTGCTTTCATTTTCTTTGAACTATTAATGAGGTTTCTCAGGCCTTGAGGTTTTTCAGAAATTGGCTTGGGGAGAACACTTTAAAAATCAAGACCCTCCATGGCTGGCTTGGTTTGAACATGAGCCAGCGCTTTCTTGGCTACCTGAGGATGTGCGGTGCTGCAGCAGAGGCTTCTAAAGACACATCCCATAAAGCCCTGGCAAGGGACCTCTAGGAGATCAGCCATGCTTCTCTCAAACCTGCCCTCCAGTTCTTTTCCCCTCACTCAGACTTTTCAATAGTTTTTGTTTATTGCTGCCCTTTCAAGGGAAATCCTTCTAATTTGTCATTTTCATTCCTTTCAGGACTTGAGTATGTGTGATGAGTGGGGTGGGGCAGGAGGAATTCAGGAAGGTTCACCCTTTAAGGACAAAGGTTTTATCTTTTCTAATTTCATCATCCAGTTTGCCCTTTATGTGAGTGTTGGTAATCCCCTGGGGAGTGTGAGGGTAAATAAAGTGGGCTCTATCAGATTTACCGGGCCTACCCGCCGAAGGATAAACAGTCAGCCATTGTTAATCATGTTATAGTGATTATTACCTGTACCTTCCATAAGCAGGTGTTTATTGAGAACATGTGTTTCATTTGGTCATTTGTTCAGCCAACCAACAAACACATATTGATTCATTACCAGGTTCTGGATTTGGTAATTAGAATATAGAGACTGTATTAGTTAGTTCAAGCAACCATAACAAAAGATCGCAGAATGGTTAAATAAACAGCAGAAATTAATTTTTTTCTCACCCTTCTGGAGGTTGGAAGTTCAAACATGAGGTGTCAGTGAGTTTGGTTTTTCCCAAGGTCTCTCTGGTTGGCTTGCAGATGGGGCTGTCTCATTGTATCTTCACGCGACCTTGTCTCTGTGAGTGCACATTCTGGTGCCTCTTCCTGTGTCAGGCTTCCTCTTCATATAAGGGCATCAATCAGATTAGATTAGGGTCCACCCTAGGGGTCTTATTTTGACTTAATCACCTCTATTATGTCCCTATATCCAAATATAGTGACATTCTGAGGTACAGGTCAATAGGGCTTCGATATATGAATTGGGGGGGAACACAATTTATAGCAGAGAAGAGGGAGGTAGCATCCTTGACCCCAGGAAGTTAGTCATTTAGTATGGGAAATATATAAATGAACAGGTGTTGGAGTAAATCATTATCCATGACTGTGGGGACACAGAGGAGATCCGGGAGAGCCTGAGGGAGTTCCAGAGGCCCTTCAGGCAGCTGTAATACAGGAATTGGAGAGTCAGACAAATATGCAAGACAGGAAGATGTTTCTAAGTAGAAGCAGGGAAGCTTTGGATAACACCAAAGTTTTGTAACTGGCAAGTATTTCAGCTAGAGTTCATATTCTCAAAATCAACCCCAAAGGGATGAAAATTGGTTCTTAGAAAAGTTCAAAAAAATCATATGCTTTATGCATAAAGCATATATGTAACAGATGTATAGTATATCTGTGTCATTAAGTTTCATAGGAGATAATTTGGGGGAAAATAACTAAGAAGGCTCCTTAGAAGGGCAGTAATGAACAAAAATAGTTGAGAAATATTGAGCTAAAGAAAGTGATTGAAGTTGAGGCCAGCCTGGTTGTCAAAGAACAGTTGGTAAGAGCCATTGGAAGAACTGGCTTTCATTTCCTTTCTGTCCTGAGCCTTACTTCTGCACAGTGCAGACATTCACAATCTGGAGGTATGATGATCGCAATGAAAATAAATTTATGAATCGTGGTTTGCAGAGATCCCAGGGCATGCTCACAAGATGTGAGTCACAGGGTCTGGTCCTAATCTCTGGCACAGACCTTCCTCTCTGCTGGGGATGAATGGCTTTCATCGTGTAACTTCCTGCAGTGGTGATATATAATGTCCCAGAGAGAGAAACGGTAAAACACCTGTCCCAATCTGCCTCTAAAATAACCTTATTTATGATTTTAAAAAATGCTTCCTTTGTTCAATGAGTCTGTAAGCAATCTTTTGATGTAGACAAGCAAAGACTCTTGGGATTTCTTTATTATATGACGTGAAATAAGATTTTAAAAATCCTGTTCAGTTTGGGTAGAAATAGACACTTTCAAGAAACACTGCTGTTTAAGTTAAAACTGATTTCCCTAACTGCTAAGTGGGCTTTCCTTCACATTCCTACGTGCTATGCTCTGGCCTGCTTATCCTAGCCACTTTAGCGTATTTGACATTTTGAACCTTTGTCTTTGTGATGGTCTTCGAAAATATTTAAGCATGGAGAGTGCAAATGAATACAGTCTTAGTGTAGAACCAAAGCAAAAATTTCTGAATTATGACACTGTGTCTCATATTTATTTTTGGTAAGCTCTCATTTATGTCTTTTTTTTTTTTTTTCCAAAGAAGTTCTTTATGGATGATGCTAATTAAAAAAATGTTTATGAAGTAATTCTAGGATATTAACTGCTTAATAACTGGGATAACTTGCTAAAAAAAAAAAAAAGCCCTGCAGTTCTTTTTGCCTTGGCCTCAGACTTTTTCCAGTAAGGGCCTAGCAATCAGAAATGGCACTAAACAAATGCAGACATTTCAAAATGAGTGGAAAAGCTAAATCCTGACATGACTTGTCTCCTTGACAACAGCTGAATATACACATACACATAGTTGACCTTCATTTAATGTTGGCTCTGGGTCTTGTAACCAGTGGGTACAATTCCCATGTCACTACTGTTTGAAGAAGTTGTAGTTCAATTTCCATTGCTACTTTTTGAAACAGTTATAAAAAGGAAAAGACGTAACCTTCAAGCAACCACAGCCTTCCCAAATCATATATTGCACAACTTATAATTGTCCTTGAGATTTGGGCCAAAGGAGGGGCTTTTGGAATCTTCTGTTTGTGTCCTAGTTCCCCAGCAACAGCATCACTGACGGATACTGCACGTACTTTCTAGGGGATTCCACACTTTTTCATACAATGTGAAGGGAGAAACCACACTTTTTTTTTTCACAGTTTCAAATTTTGTGGCTGCCAGAAGTGACTAAACCCGTATAGAACAACATGAGGTTCATCACAGAACCTTAATTTTTGTCCCCAGAGGTTTCTTTTTTGAGCATTTATTTAAACATTGCCATATTTGGCTCTAACATTGCATATCCAAGGGCTTGTTAAATGTGTATGTCACCATATACTCAGAGAAGCTAGGGCCAGCCTTCAGTGGCCCACAAAGCAAAGAATGAATCTCTGTTATAGAACAGTAATGACATTCCAGAATATTTAATAGGATTCTATATTCCCTATAAAAGTAATGACATTGATTTAGTTTGTCCCTGATTTTTCTCCTCTAGTTACACTTATAGACTACTCTCAGTATAAATAATATTGATTTTACTAGGTAAATATAATTTAACATTTATTCTTAGACATTAGTTTTGATAAAAATAAACCAGGTTGCCCTGTACAGTGTTTGAAAATGTGATTTAAATGCTTAGTGCATTGATTTGATTGACATCTCATTTATTATTACTGAACCAAGCAATTATTTTTAAAATGTGGATGTTATCATTTAAAAATGATGTTATCACTTAAAAATATTGATGTCATCACTTAAACAATAACAGCTGATTTAAAAAATAATATCATGTGATGGGTCCTTTGGAGTTTTAAAATATCTCATGTCTCCTCCCAATAGTTTTCTGAAATAAGCATCATCACCCCCATATTATGGATAAGAAAACTGATGAAAGAGTTGTAGAGAAGTTAAGTAACTTCCCCAAGCTCACAGATCCAGTAAATGATAAAATCAGAATACAAAACCACTTGTGTGGTGTCAAAAACTCCAGACCCTGTGTTTTAATAGTTGCAACTCTGCCTAAAAGCCAGTAAATTTTCCCTACAACTTTTCATTGTAAAAATAAAAAACAAAAATTAAATGATAAATAATGAAGAAGTTTACAGTTTACAACAGGTAATTTTGCAGATTCCCTCTGAGAATAATGAATATTTTTAAGTGAATATATGCTGACTTTCCCACATAAAAAAATGTTCTGGTTTCGCGGTCTTCCCACTGAAATAGGAATTCATTCTTTCTCCAGGTTCAAGTAGCAGTAAAGCAGGGAAGCACATTAGTTAGCAAATGGCCAGTTCAAAATAGCACGTTTGCTTGTTTTTCCTCACAATATCTGCTTTATTAGTAAGTACCCTTCTTTCAGAGGATTGCTATAGACCACAGAGATTATTTACTCTGTTACCACTAGTTTACAACGGGAGTGAAAGGATAGTTGCCTCACAAACAGGCTGGCTTGATAGAGGCGACCAGTACCGGGTGGTGTGGAGCCCTTGAGGATCTGGTTCATTTAGGAGCCCAGCCAGCGCCTTGTGCCTCCTGTAGGCTACAGGCCTGGGCTGGTTGGATGCCCTGTGAGGAACCCTCACCCTGGTATTGCAGTCACAGGAGATGCCTCCTGGCTCAGCTTGATCAGAGCTTGGAGGGTCAGAGGACACCACAACTGTCTGCGTCTGTCCATTTGCCCAAGCCGGACAACCTCCATATGGAGAAAAGGTTAAGAGTTAGGGAAAGGTGAGAGAAGGAATCTGTGGGGCGGGGCGGGGCGGGGGCAGTCAAGTGATGCAGAGCCCATGGGGAGAGACTTGTGAGTTTTTTCAAGAGCAAGAGCACTTTGTACCAAAATAACTAAATTGACAGAAAGCAGCATTAGAATGACTACTTTTAGATACAAGTATGAGGGTTGAACTTGGAAATTGCATAAAGAGGACACATTTCCTCAGTCTTTGCCTGTTTGGGGATTTCATAAAGTAGCCTTAGGCACAGCAACATGTTTGAGGGGATATTAGCCCAGTTGCCTTGGTCTCATTTCATTTCCTCGGAAGATATTTTTATACTTTAAAAAAATATTTTTTTTTTTCCAGAAATCTTCATTACAGTTTTTTTTAATGTCTAAGAGAGGGACTGATTGATTTCTCCTGAATTGTAAGCAAATAACTCCTGCTGAGAAACATTTTTAAAATTTGGTTGGAATAAGTAGATTAGAAAGAAAAAGATATAGTGCAAATGAAACGATGATGGGATTGGTTATAATTTTCTGGGTAAGACATGAAAAATGTTTATTCTTTAACATATAGGACATTAAAATTGACATTTTGCAAAAAGCCCTAAAATATGGCTCATTGAGTTCACTTCTCTTTAATGGTGTTCTAAGGTAGAACATGGCAATATTAAGATTTAGGACATCTCAGAATATCAGAAGGCTATGATAATCTTAACTTTGGATATTCATATGACATCTTCCATAGTAATTTAAAAGTCATTTTGTAACTATAGACAGCATTGATGTTTAAGCTTCTTATGGCTATTTTATAAGCCATTAACTATATGTTATGGTCTTATTCTTTAACTTTTGTTTTAAATTTGTCGTGGCCATGGAAAACAGATAACTCTAGTCCACATCTATGGCTGTATGGCAATCAGTCAGGCAAAATGATTATCACAAAGCCTGGGGCTGGGCCTGAAGTCCTTAGGGAAGACAAAACTTTCTAAACCCTAACTGACTCCTCCATACTACAGATTATTGTCCTCGGTTCTTGAGTTAGCTTGTTTCCTCTTAATGTGGTACCTAGCCCTAAGTTTTTCTCTGGTTTTCTCAACAGCAGACTTACCTGAGCCTGAGGATTTGCATCCCCCAAAAATTCATGTATTGAAACCTATCCCCTAAGGTATTAGGAAGTGGGGCTTTTGGAAGCTGATTAGGTGATTGAAATTAGAGCCCTTTTAAAAGAGGTTTCAGAGAGATTCCTGGTGCCCTTCTATCATGTGAGGTCTGTGATTCAACGGAGGGCACTCACCCAACAATCAATCTATCAATCAACCAACCAATCAATTTCTACCGTTTATAAGGTACTCAGTCCATGGTATTTAGTTACAGCAGCCCAAACAGGCTGAAATAGGTTACCTTTTAACCTTATCCTCAACCAATCATCATCTAAACCTCAGTGTGATCATGGAAAGTGGTTCACATAAGAGGGAGGAAGGCGATCTTACAAACTCATGCTCCTTCAAGTGTTACACTCAGACTTTTCTTTCTTTCTTTCTTTTTTTTTTCCACCTGCCTTTGAATTGTCTACCTTGTCTATCATGGGAAAAAATGGGGATATATTAGCTTTCTGGGACTGCTTGACAAAATACCACAAACCAGATGGCTTAAAAATAACCAAATTTATTCTTTCAAAGTTCTGGAGTCTAGAAGTCCAAAATCAAGATGTCACCAGGGCCACCTTTGTAAGGCTTTAGGGTAGAATCTTTCTTTACCACTTCCAGCTTCTGTGGGTTGCTGGCAGTCCTTGGCTTTCCTTGGTTTGTAGATGTGTTCCTCCAGTCTCTGTCTCCATCTTCACATGGCCTTCTTCCTTCTATATGTCTGTTTCCAGATTTTCCTTTTCTTATAAGGACACCAATTATATTGAATTTTAGTCCTGCTCTAATCCAGTCTGACCTCATTTTAACTTGATAGCATCCGCAAAAACCTTACTTCCAAATAAGATCACATTACCCATTTCACATGGACATGATGCCTGGGGGTACTAGTTAACCCAGTACAGGAGGGTCCGGACGGAGCTCTCGATAACTTCCTCAGCTCCTGGGGTCACCTTTGTCTTCTTATTATCTTCCTTCATCTTCCTTTTCCCTCAGAAAAATTTTGCATCCTCTGTTCTTTGTATTACTTGGTTTTGTTCTCTGATTTCATCACATAATTGCTCCAGCTTGTGTCTTTGTCCTGATGGAATAATTGCTAACCCACAAAGTTCCCCCAGAAAGTTGATCTGCAACTCCTTAAGATCAGATGAATTCTGGGCTCCACCCTTGGCTCTGTCTTCAGAGTATTAGTGATCTGATTTTCATTTTCTCTCTTTGTAGGATAGATACCTATCATTTTCCTTTCTCAGGAACTTTTATACTATTGGGGAATTAACTGGTAAAATCAAACCAAGAATCACTGACTTTTCACGGTTCTTATACATGCCACATTCACCTTCAGACAACTTTGGTCATTTAAAGGAGCTCACATTCTTCTTGACCTGCACACCTGTCTTCCTTGTAAGTTAGCTGGGCAACTGCTTGGCTAGCTGCCTACTGAGTAACCCTGCACCAAGGAATAGGCAAGAGTCATACAAGGTAACTATGCTATTCACTCAGCTTTTATTGAATGCAGGTTCACCCAAAGCAGAACATCAACATTCATTAATATCCTACTCACACTCTAACAATCTAAGGGGAATATAACACACACACAGTCTCAGTCAATAGGTCTGGCAGAGAGCAAAGTGGGCAAGGGAGCCGTCCGTGCCTTGCAGGGAGGCATCTCCAGAGCCAGGCGGGCAGCAGGACAGACGAAGTCCTCAGTCCAGCAGGGCAGGGCCTGCAGCCACATGGCAGCGGAGATATCAGCACAGAGTGGAGCTTGGCTGTCTCGGCAGTGGTCTGGCGCCTGCCTCATTTACACCTTGAAAATGGTGTTCTCCACCCTTCTGGGTCTCTTGATAGGACACCCCTGATGGCAAGAGAGTGATCTCCCCAGGAGCCTATCTATGGGTCGTCCCACTTTGCAGACAGCTGTTCTGGTCATGCATGCAGATACCTTAGGAGTGCCAGATGTGTCTAGGGTGACTGAGGTAGTTTCCTTCTGGAACCAAATTGTCATGGCTGACTGAGAGCCCTCTTGGTTGTCATAAGTGACTCCGCTTAGTTTTATATACTCTATGCTGCCTTGACTGGACCAATGTCATTTTATTGGTCCTGATCTCCACAGCATCCCACCCCAACCTGAAAGTTTCTGTTCAAAATCACCTTAATTACATTATTTGCATATCACAGTGTATCAAAAGTGAGGCCTGTTTACCCTAGAAAGCAGTCCAACTTTGCCTTGGTTTGGATTTTCCCCAAATTCTGAGCACTTAGTTGCCATCTCATGTCACACCTGCCCCACCAGGAGAGACCTTTTTTTGGTAACTTCTCCCTGTGACCCCACACCCTCCACATGCTTCCCTGGTATCTTTCAGAAGGAAAGTGGACTACCCAGTGAGGTATTGAAGAAGAGGAAGTTTTTATTTTTAAATTATAGAAAATTACTAAAATACAAATCAGTAATTTTAATGAAGTTTGGGAACACCATAATTTACAGCATTTAAGATTAATGCTTTTGCTACACTCAACACTTTTCAACTTCTTTTTAACATTGCCAACTAATTTCTCAGGTATTTTCCTCTAAACTTAGAGGATAAGGTGTGCAAAGATGTCCTCTTTGGGCTGTTCTCTGTCCCTATTCATCTAGCCTGGATGGGCCACATCATTTCCAAGCTGGCCGCCCTCCCATTGCTATGGGTTTGTGGAGCACCATTTCAGGAAAATGCCCGGTCCGAAATGGCGGCTGGGTTTGAGCAACCGTAGGGGAAACACGGAATGTACCTTTAAAACCCTGTCTCTGCTTCCATCGAGCTGTTTCATTGCTGATTTGCTTTTGTTAAAGCTCTTTCATTTCAAAACAACCAGCCCAAACCTTGAAGATAGAACACACATTATGTTCTATCATAATATCACAGTATGCTTAATTTGAAAAAAAATGTGTAACTTATTTCTTGCTTTAGACCAAAAAATTTTTAAAAAGTGTTTGCAAAGTCCTTTTATGCAAAAGATTTAAATTTCTTTATGAGTAAGCAAGTTTAGGAACAGCGTTTAACTCTTCCTTGGTATGAGTTCAGTACATCAATGTGCTTCCTATTGATAAGGTAAGCACTTCCTTCCAGCTCATGACAGGGTGTTTGGAGGAAAATGGAATCAAATAGCTTATTAGTCACCAGTACTGAATGTTTTGCAAGGATTAACTAATTAAAATTGAAAAACATGATTCTTTTCAGGATATTATTCCATTCCAGTTCAGCTGATGTCTAACGGTATTAATATATTAGATTTTGTCAGATTTGCCTCAAATTAAATGAAAAAGATTACTTCTGTATCTCTTTTATTTGGGTTGCTATGGACGCTCAGTAGATGGACAGAGCAGCAATGAGAGCATTCAGTGTTCAGCACCGCCATTCCAGCGCCGTAAGGCTGCAGTGCCCAATAAGCCAGAGGGGACAGAGTTGGGAGTGGAGGGGTGCGGGCTGGCAAAAGTTCAGGATTTGACCCCAGATCTTTCCTTCAGTATGTGAGCTGTGAGCTCCATAGCTTTCTTCAGCCTTACTTTGCTCATCTCAAAAATGGACCCACCTTATAGAGTGGTTATGAATTTTAAATAAGATAATATGCTTGTTAAAAGCCCTTTGAAAAACAATTAGCATGCAAATATAAACTACCTTTATTGTAGCTTAATTAATAATTGATTTCTTACATCTCCATTATTCATTATGGTTCTTTAACTGGTATGGTAACCCCTAGCTGTAAGTATTTTTCTAATATCAATATCTGGGTAGACTATTAATTTACAAAATATATATACAGAAATTGTCACATGCAGCACTTAGCTAAATACCTTGCTTGGGTTATTTTATTTAATCTATATAACAAATCTATGAGTTGGATACTAATTCTGTTACAAATGAAGAAACTGAAAAATTTTCTCTCATGATTTTTTAAATTTAAAATTTTTTAAATATATTTTATTTATTTTGCTATTACAGCTGTCCCAATCCCCCCGCCTTTGCCCTTCTCCACCCCATTTCCTCCAGCAATGCCCCCCTTAGTTCATGTCCATGAGTCATGCATATAAGTTATTTGGCTTCTCTATTTCCTTTGTTCTTCTTAACCATCCAGTCTATTCTGTAACCACCAGTGTGTACTTTTTTTTTTCTTTTTACATCCAGACAATTCACCATTTAATTACTGCCTTCTGTCAGTTTCTCAAATCATATTAATACAAAGTTTTCTTTTCATTATTCCAAATTGCCTACATTAATTCATTTGTTTAAAGAATTACTCTTTTAAGTAATATGAATTGTAATATTACCAAACACATGCAAAAATACATTTATATCCATACATATTTTTATACATATTTAAAGTACATACTGAATTTTGATGTGAAAAATTTTGAAAAAATTAAAATATGCCAATAACTTAGATAATTATTACATGTTAATTGATAGTATTTTAGATATATTGTAGCAAAACTAAGCAGTTTTTTTCTTAATACTTATTTTACTTTGGAATGCTATTTTTGTGAAATATATCACAGAAATGGTGTATTGCAGAACTCACTTTTATGAAAGTTGTCCTAGAGACAGTGCCAAACCCATGGTAAAAACTGAATTTGGTTTTTGAGTCAGATCCTCCCCATTCCCATAATACAATTCAACTTTATTTTAAGCTACTGGAACTACAACTTACTCTTTTTGGAGTTTTCCTTCTTAAATAGTAGATAGATTTATTTATTTATTTATTTATTTATTTATTTATTTATTTATTTCAATACCCTCTGTTTTCCTCTACATGTGTTTTACAAGTTGAAGCCTTCAGAAGTAATGGTACTTGGAGTGCTCAGCTGGTCCCCAGAGTATAAATTATTATGTCTACTAAGTTGAGGTAAAAAATAAAAATCCCTAGAATTTAAATAATTTTATAGAATAGTATCCTAGCTACTTTTTGAACTTGTGGTTGACTTCCTATTTGGACCTAACTAACCCCTGAACTATTTAAGTCTGTTGAGGTAGAGATTAGGTATTTTCACATTTCAATAATAAAGTTTACTATAGCATTCCTTCCTTTTCCCAAGTATTCCCAGTTTGGGGGCCTTCATAACTGGAAAAGTGTATTTCGATGATTTAGTTGCAAAGAATCTCATTTAATTTACATGCTAATAGGAGAATATATATTGTCTATGTACATGAATCATGTAGTTTGAACTTCCATCCAAATTAGTCTTCATTCTCAGCATCTTTTCTAACCTAAAGATTGGCTGTTATCACAACACACCCATGATCAGTTGGTTGATATTTAAAACATAAATTGCTGGTTGCTTTTAAGAATCTGTCTTTGGGAGGGGGAAGATGGCGACAGAGTAGAGAGCAGTGCTGATGGTGTTCTCGAGTACCAGAGCAACTAGAGGACAGGATAGGGAGCACGAGACGTCTTCAGGTCCCGAAGAACTGGAGTGGTCAGCATCTGGACACAGGGGAGCACAGCCCAGTGGCAGCGGAGACCTATAGGGGAGCAGCCCACAGGTCCAGAATACAACCAGACAGCCCAAATAAAGGCCACACCAAGAACAACAAGTGGAGAAAATCTGGGAGACTGCAACATTGAACTCCACAAATCTACTATCAAAGAAAGGTGCTCAACTAAGGCAAGGAAGCAAAGCAGGTTAACCCAAGGAAAAAGCAAAAAAAATAAAAAGCAAGCAACAGCAGACACACAAAATGGGGAAAAAAAGAATCAGTCCATCACCAAAAGGAAAGGAAGAATCCCCAGAAAGACCACCAAATGAAACAGAGGCACCTGAAACATCAGATAAGGAATTCAGAAGAATGATACTAGAGAAGCTCAGTGAGCTCACCCACATCAAAGAAAACTATAAATAACTCCAGGAGAACTACAAAGAACTCCAGGGAAGTTACAAGGAACTTACTGAGAACTACAGCAGCATGAAAAAGGACATAGAAACTATCAATAAGTGCCAGGAAGAAATGAAGAATACAATTTCTGAATTGAAGAATACAGTAGAAGGAATCAACAGTAGGCTAGAGGAAGCAGAGGACCAGATCAGCGAGTTGGAGGATAATGTAGACAAATACTCCAAGACAGTACAAGAGAATCAAAAAAGGCTGAACAAGACTGAAGAGGGGTTAAGAGAGCTGCAGGACAACATGAAACATAACAACA